>JAQRGC011838271.1:0-11266 GCA_028659135.1 Plantago lanceolata
ATTCCCACAGCAAAATCAGTGTAGATACTTTTAAAGCAATACTTGTTGCACTTGCATGTATGACTATAACCTGAAGCTCTAGACTTACTAAGCTACTACCAACTCGTCTCACATATTTGATCACTTTCCGTAGTAGATTGTTGCTTGTTTGCTGACTACTGTATTTCTAGAATTGAAACTCTAAGCTAGATTAGTCCTGAGAGACCGACACTCAGGTTAACTTCTCTACACAACATTTTTATAAGTGTATTGTTGTAGTTTAGCCCCTTAAGGCTAGCAAACAAATTCATTTTGATTTCGGGACGTGACAAATTCCTTTATCACCCTTTAGGACCTTCAATCCTAAAGGACCTTGAGTGCTACATCCGGTCTGACCAAGGGAGACCGGACCTACACCTAACCCCCCCCCCACATTGTTTCAAAGTTTCAGATTCCTACATGACGTAGCTAAGTCAGCTGCCTGTCGGACGTGACTTGCTGGCCAAAGAGAGACGTGAGGAGGATTATATTGGATTACACTAGAAAACTACTTTTACCCTCAACAGTTTGGTCTGATGAATGCTGGTGCTACATATCAGCGTTTGATGAACAAGATGTTCAAGGATGAGATAGGCAAAACCATGGAAGTGTATGTGGATTATATGCTCGTAAAAAGCAAGGAAGAAGTCGATCATATTGCACATCTTACCCGTTGTTTTGAGATATTGAGGAAGTATGGGATGAAATTGAATCCCGCAAAGTGCACATTTGGAGTCAAAGGTGGAAAGTTCCTCGGATACATGGTAACCGAGCGAGGAATCGAAGCTAATCCCGACAAGATTAAAGCAGTGCTAGATCTCGAGATCCCGAAGACCATGAATGATGTGCAGAAACTAATCGGAAAGATAATTTCACTAAGCAGATTCATCTCACGGTTAGCAGAGAAGAATTTGCCTTTCTTCAGGCTCCTCCGCAAGAAAGAGAAGGTCCAACAAAAGAACAAGGACTTTGTATGGACGGATGAATGTATCAAGGCTCTGGATGACTTGAAACATTGTCTGTTATCACCACCCTTGTTGCCAAAACCAGTCGAGGGTGAACCACTCTATCTGTATCTCGCAGCCACCGATGATGCTGTAAGTTCCATGCTGGTCAGGGTTAGGGACAAAGATCACCTTCCAATCTATTATGTTAGCAAAGCCCTTCATTAAGAAAATACCCGATACCAAAAGATGTAGAAGCTCGCCTTGGCGTTGGTTCATACCTCGAGGAAACTAAAACCTTATTTTCGCTCATACGAGGTCATTGTCATTACAAATAAGCCACTCAAGCTAGTGCTCCACCGACCAGAAGCGTGCGACAGACTGGCAAAGTGGGCGATTGAACTGAGTGAACATGATATAGATTTCGTTGGTCCAACAACAATAAAGGCACAAACAATTGCAGACTTCCTAGTAGAATTTCCTACAGACCGGGACAACCCTACTACAGAAGAAGAGGAGAGTAGGAAGTCTTCGGTCCTAGCGATTAGTCCTATGGAAGTCGACACACCAACTGTTGAGGACGTAACCGGCCAGGAAATGGGAACTGGGAAATTATTCAAAAACCTTGAAGATGCAGATGATGTATGGATTTTACAGGTTGATGGTTCAACAACTGGAAAGGTAGGCGGGATCGGGATATATCTCCAGAGCCCAAGTAACGAGAAGTTACAGTACTCGATCACCCTGGACTTCAAGGTGACTAATAATGAGGCTGAATATGAGGCACTGCTGATTGGACTCAAAATTGCAAAATCCTTGAAGGCTAGAAAAGTCAGGGCATATACGGACTCTCAACTAGTTGAGTCACACTACTCGGGAGCATTTATAGCAAAAGGCGAGAACATGTTGTTGTACATGGAGTTGTTGAAGAAGAGAGCTAAAGAATTTGAGTCCTTTGAGTTAAATTAGTTTGGACGTGAACTTAATGAGAAGGCAGATGCGCTCGCCAAACTGGCTTCGGCATGTGGAACGATCAACACCTGGAGAGTAATGCAGATGACTATGAACATGTCATCCTTGATAGCTCCAGTGCCAAACATGATGTCTATTAAGGAAGATCCTCACTGGATGAGAGATATTGTTGAGTACATTGCTTTTGGAAGGCTTCCTAAAGACCCGATAGCAGCCAGACGAGTGAAACACCAATCGCAGAGATACTTCATGTTGGGTGAAGATCTTTACAAGTTATATTGGGAAGAAATGCATCTCAGATGCTTAAACCCCACTGAAGCTAAAGCTATATTGGCTGAAATTCATGAGGGAAGTTGTGGAAACCACTCGGGAGGAAGAAGTTTAGCCCAAAAGATTCTACGTCAAGGGTACTACTGGCCGACAATTGTTCAGGACGCGGTACAGTATTCTATGCAATGTACTGAGTGCCAATACTATGCAAGGACATCTCGGAAGCCAGCTCGAGACATGATACCATCAGAAGTACCTTGCCCTTTTGATGTGTGGGGGTTAGATATCGTCGGACAGTTACAGAAGGGTTCAAAGCAGAAAAAATGGATCCTCATGGCAGTAGAACATTTCTCTAAATGGGTGGAAGCAGAAGCAGTGTCGAAAATAGACGAGGATACAATCTTCGACTTTATTTGGAAGAACATTGTTTGTAGATTTGGCTTACCTCAGGTACTGATCTCGGGTAATGGCTCTCAATTCTCTGGAAAGAGGTTAAAAGATTGGTGTGGCTTGATGAAGATCGAACAGCGCTTCGCATCGGTATACCATCCACAAAGAAACGGTCAGACTGAAGTGACCAACAGAACAATAGTCAGTAACCTCGAGAAGAGAATCAAGTCCTTGCAAGGAGATTGGGTTGATGACTTGGATGGCGTTTTGTGGGCGTAGAGAACCAGCGTGAGGACTGCAACACAGGAAACCCCATTTTCACTAGTCTACGGGTCGGAATCTGTAATCCCAGCTGTAATCGAAGTGCAAACATTCAGAGTAAAGACCTATGATGAAGAGACTAATGCCGATACGCGTATGCTTGATCTCGAGTTCTTGAATGAGAAGAGAGTTAGTGCTCGAGTAAATATCCTTCGATACCAGGATGTTGTGGCTCGAGCTTACAACAAAAATGTGTGCAACCAGGAGTTCCAAGTGGGTGACCTAGTCTTGAGACAGGTTTCAGTCCAAAGACATGTCGGGAAGATGGAACCCAAGTGGGAAGGCCCTTTTCGATTTGTCAAATGCAAGAACAATGGGAGTTATGAGCTCGAGGAGATAGATGGCAAGCCAGTACCGAGACCATGGAACGCAAAGAATTTAAGGAAGTTTTATTGCTAAGAGCCTAAGACTACCTCTCCGTCAGAGTGGTCGAAACATAGAGTTATTCGAATTAAATCCCTCCGACAGGGTACATTCCTAGGAATCCTTCCGTCAAGGAATTCTTATAGAATTTTTGAAACAAAAGGAGGACCTTCCGTCAGGGTACCTCTCCATTATGGTTAAATAGCGGCAGAATTCTTTTGTAGCCCATATTTTGTTTCCAAAAAGATTCTATATATGAAGTTTTTGAGTTATAAACAACGAAGTTTCATGGTTACGACAACTATAGAAATTAGCAAGCTATCCGAGTAGGTTACGACAACCATTCAGGACGAATATAAAATTGTTTAGTTATGACAACTAGAACATACTTGAGGCCGAATAAATTCATGAGTTACGTCAACCGTGATACATATGAAGAGTCGAGCAAGTAACAATAAAGAAAAGAGAATGTAAACTCCGTCAAATTACAAATAAAGAAACACAAGAAATATGTTTATAGTCTCAAGAAAAACAAATACTCAAACAGAATTCCTTCTCGGTGAGTTTGGGGCTCCTTCGGCAACTGAAGGGCACCTAGTCATCTTTTGAGGTCCATCCTTCAAACCGGTTATCCGATTGATGTCAACGTTGTTAAAGGTGGTTCCAGAGATACCTTGTCGAGGAGGTGACAGTTCAAGGGCTCTCTGTTTAACATCCTCGAATACATTCCAATCCATAGGGTAACCACGACAAGGACCCGGGAGGGACAACCAAAATTTGTTCTCGGCTTCAAACTCAGAAAATGGGGACAGGTAAAAATTTCTCATCATGTCACCAGCCCATTGAGGAAGGAAAGGTCCATGATCAGAGTACTTGAAGTCCTCATCTTCTTCTCTGACTAGGCGGACAAACTCATCTGCTGCTAGATCGTCATCTAGCACGCAAGGAGTGCCCCAAGCAATATCACCAGTCGGAGTGTCTTCCATCCGAATACCTGCACTAGCCAAGTCAATCACTACGGGTGCAAGGTTAGCTTTCTGGAGTTGGCCGATAGCTGAGTCAAAACCTTCTTCTCTTGCCTTCATATAGGTCAAGCTCTCAAGATGTGTATAGGAATAGCTGTTCAGGAAGTCCTTCACAGCATTTTCACGAGTATGCAGCAGCTTCTCGAAGAAGAATCTCTTAAAACTAAAAAGCATATCGACAAGGTCAGTATGAGAATGTTGCTGCTTGACGGCTAGTTCATACAGTTCCTTTATGGTCTTATGGAGTGTTTCATTGTCCTCCTTATGAGATTTCATCTCCATTTCCAGCTCGACAATTTTATTTCGAGCCATGATGAAGTCAAACACAGGATCTTCAGTCACCTGCAAGGGATGAGTGCAAACGTGTTATAGTTAAGTATCCATGTTTATTTTCCAACAAAAGATATACTTAGACAGGAGGTTCAAGTTAATCTACAGAATCTATACGAAAAAGGCATGAGATAGAAAATTGAAGTGCATAATAACCAAAGGAAAATACGACAAGTACAAATGTTAAGGTTACAAATATCAGAATGTTCACAAAATAAAAGACTTTGATACATGGAAATGTCTAGAATCTTCACATCTCATCGAGTGCGACTACCCGATGGAGAAGGAGTCTGGTTCACCTTTTCAGCGGATTTATGCTCATTCTCAGCTTGACCCTTCTCGCCAAATTTCTTCTCGGCATAAGTATTGGGCTTGTCTTCTTCATCTTCATCAGCAAATCTCTTAGTAAATTCAAATTGAGCCCAGGCCGGGAGAGAAGAGTCTGGAATGTTTTCCATCATATTGGGCACCTCGTCACTAGAACTGTGCGCATCATTCCCGGCTTCAGCAGCTCTCTTCTGAGCCTCCTTCTCGAGAAGTTTGACTTCATCGAGAAGCGACCAATCGGTAGGGTTAGCAACCACCTGGAACGGTAATTCTAGCCACTTCTCGTTTAGGTACAAGAAGTCATCGAACGGGATCATGCTGAAGTTGCCCAAAAAATGCGGAACCCAAGAAGGCAAAAAGGGGCCTTCGTGATCATACTTGAAGGCCTGGGATTCTGGAGCCACCAACTCGATAAATTAATCTTTGGCCAGAGAATGGCATCATCAACTTTTGGGATTCGATCGCCAGGCTCACCAGTTCCATTCTTCTTCATAGATAAGCTCCCCATATCGAATCCCTCAACTATCCCTTTAGCACTAGACAGTTGACCAATGGCAGCATAAAAGCCCGCAATCCGAGCAGCATCATAATCCAGACTCTTCTTGTACTCATAGGATGTACTTTCCAAGAAGTCTTGGACTGCTTGCTCTCTGACTGAGGCTAGTCTCTCCAGCAGCTCCCCTCTGAACTTGTATAAGCAGTTGATCGTATGAGCATGGGAAGCCTGTTGTGCCACCAATCTGTTGTTGGCCACTTGGAGTTCTTCATCCAAATTATCCTTCCAAGCTAATACCCTGTCATACTCAGACTTCGAGTCCTTCACCTCCTTCTTTAAGGCATCAAAAGTGGATGCCATCTCTGACATCCTCAACTCATCGACCCTGGCTTTGGACAACTCGATGGTCATCTTGTCAAGAGCCTCTTGAACGGCTCTGGTAGCTTTCTAGACATCTTCCTTGGCCTTTATGGCGAGCTTCATCTCTTCTTTTGACTTGGTAGCAATACCCTGCCACTTCTCAGTCATCTTCCGCTGAGTAGCACACTCATCATTCAGCTTGGTGACCTCCTCTTCAATAGCTGCTCGACTAGCAGCCACTCGTTGGCAGGCGCTGATGATAACTCCAAGCTGAAAATTTTTAGATACAAGGGATGATTAGATTGAGCAGAGAGAGAAGGATACACAAGGATAAAGAATAAAGTAAACTAACCTCATTGAACTTTGAGCACAGATCGCCAATCCGGTCCAGCTCATTGGCATTGATGGCAGTAAGGACAGCAGCATCCCTTGACGCCTGGTCCTCGATAGAAGAAAGACCAAGGGTCATCAGCCCGTCCTTAGCAGTTGCAGTGCCACCCTACACACCAGTGTTGGGTGCTCGATTGACAGCGGCAGACCGGGTACGTGCCCTCCCCGGATTCTGGCCACCTGTTGCAGCAGCAGGGTTGCTCACAGGCCTAGTCCTTGCAGGCTCTACTTGGCGAGCATGGAATTTCCACTTGCTCTGCACAAAGACATCAATTAAAAAAAAATTAAAAAAAATAAAATAAGAAGAGGAAAAGAAATGTGTATAAGTATTTAACGGCAATAACAGTGAGTTGAGTTACCTGGGAGGACAGTCGTTAGTGGCATCTCGGGCAAAGGATGAACAGGTGAGTTACCACCGACAGTCGTCTGCTCGACTGGCACCTCCTCTCGACCACCAGGGGGTGGGTTAACTTCTGGTGCAGTAACTGGGCCAGCAGTATCTTGCCGTGGCCTCTTGGGTACTGCAGGAGGCAGGTTTGAGGATGCATCCCGAGCATTCCTCTTCCTTGTATTTTTCCTGGCCTTTCTGTAGGCCTCAGTATACCCACGAGCAGGCACTTCCATATGCAGAGGGCCTTCACCAAGCCGAGCTCTCTCTTCATTGCGCTCATGAAGTATGGCCCCATTTAAGGGGTGCTCCATCGGAGTGTAGGTGGGAGTGGTCCTTGTTACGGTATGACGGATATCGAGAGCTTTTTCTCGCTCTTGTGCCTCAATGTAGGCGTTCAAGTTGTCACATGCATCCGACATCTGAATGTCAAACCAGTGATCTGCAATAGAAAAAGGAGTTAGAGAAGTACAGAAGTATAAATCTGTTCCGAGCAGTGACAAGAAGTATAACTTATGAATAAAAATTACTGTTAAATGTATATGCAAAAATTCTACCAAAGTCTCGAAAGTTATCGGCTCCGCAATACACCTCATCTGTTTGACCAGCGAGAAATAGAAGGGGTTGAAGAGTTAAAGCACATAAAGGGTATTTTTGAGGAGCAGGGTTCGAGTTGGTCCTCAATGCTTCCAACCAGACTGGTGTCTCATTCTTAGAGGGCCTGGTTGGCTTAGGTTTCGTCCGATTAAATGTGAGACGACCAGGTAAATCCCTTCGTTCATTTTCATGTTGACCAGGTGCTAGCTTATATCTATAAAAGAAGAAACGGTCTCACCAGTCGGAACCAATTGTAGTCGGGGCCCGATCAATATATCCAAAGCCTTGATGAGTACGGAAAGTGATAAAAAAACTCATTGTGTTTGGTCCACTCGGCCTGAGTCAGCAACTTAAAGTTTTTTGCTGTTAGTGGAACCTTGTGCCTCTTCAAGAGTGACATCGCACACATCATATGCGCTAGGGGCAATGGAAGAACTTTCATCGGGCTAATATGAAGATCAGCAAAGATTGCCTCGAAAAAAGGCCCATGTGGGATCCTCCAACCTAGTTCCAGAGCTGTTTCGAAAACAGATAAGCAATAGTTGGGTGGATTATAGAAAGATTGATCTGGGCTCGGCAGTATCAACTCTATATACTCCGACACTTCAAACTCTACTCGGATACGTTCCAAGTCCTCTTCTGTTAAGGAGCAAATAGGCGTGGGTAGTGCACCATCAACATTCAACTCTCCAAAAGGATTCGGCAATGCGACCTTGTCCTTTACTCTAGGGAATTTCAATTTGGTCGTCTCAGTGGCGCTATCGGAGATGTTGGTGTTCGCAGTTTGAGCTTGTCGGATTGTAGACACCACTATCTTCACCGGTGGTTTTGGAAAGTGAACGTCGATCTCGGGAGGTTCCTCATTCCCTAGAGCTTCTCTCTCAGGGACTCCAGCGCTGTCTGACGACTCCTCACTCTCATACCGCAACCATCTAGCAGTCGACGGACGAACAACTGACCGAGGAGTAGCGTCGATCGGGGGCTCGTCGAGAGGGTTATTTCCAACAGCAGGATTTTGAGGAGGGTTACGTACTCGCCTATTACCTCTCTCAGGCATCCTATTACCAGAGACAGAAAATTAAAAAGTTAGGGTTCGATTCGAAAAGTAAAAAGAGGATTTTGACGGGTCTCTGGTAAAACCTGAGAGAGTTGAGGATAATATGAAATCAAGAGAGAATGGAAGACGAAGGAAGAGAGGATAGACTACATGATGGTTTCTCCCTTCAACAAAACGACTCTCAATAGGAGACGCCATTAACGAATTAAGAAGAACTAAGAAGAAACAGAGTTTATGAAAAGGAAAAACAGTACAATGTTACCTGTAGTGTAGTGGTTGGTTTGAGGAAGGACGAACGGAGGACGAATTGCGCGTTGCACCGGCTAAATTGAAGCTACGATTGAGTGATTGAATATTTCTTGACTTGCGGTTCTTGCTCTTGCTGTGTTTTTTGCTCTGTGTATAGGGGGGTGAAAGTGAATTTTTTTCACAACCAAGTATCCTTTATATAGTAGGTGAAAGGAGATGATGTGAAAAGATATGACTGTTGACGAGGGAAACAAGCAAGATCGTTGGATCAAAGAGTTATCAACGGTTCAGATTAAAGGGCAGTTGAAAAGACATAAAGTAACACGCCTTTTCTTGATTAACGAGGTCATGCCACGTGGCATCTTGGGATGCATCGAATCAGCGGTCATTAATGACTAATGATAAATTAGCGTTAATGTTGGGTTAATGTGAGATCGTGGGTTAAAAGTAAAGCAAGGTCAACGGCTATAATTGAGATATTTATCCCGAGCATCACTGGCTCCATACGTTCGGAACAAGTCCCAACCTTATAAAGCCAGCGGGAGGAAGAGCACTCGGAAAAATACCATACCAAAGGCAGAATCGATCCGAGGGATCCGAGGGACATCAAGTGAACGAGCACTCTCAGGACTCTCAAAGAAGGAAATATTTTCACAAGAACTTTTTTCTACAAGAAACCTAGTCACACAAGCATCTCATTCTGAGAATACTTGGAAACTAGGGGGACATATGATGAGGTGAAAATATGTCTCCTACGGATTAAGGCGAATTAAGATGATCACAACGAATTATACGAGGAGAGCTGTTCCTAAAACACCACGTTCCGAGTCGCCTACAACGACTTGTTTATTACTTAATGATAAAGCTGAGAAGAGGTGACAACTCTAGGCCTCCGAACTGGTCGAACGTGAGTTTTATAGCAGTGGAACCCATCCCGAGTGGTCAGTAAAACGAGTGAAAGAAATAGAGGAGTTGTTACTCGATCCTTCCGGGTCGGGTAAATCACATCAAGAGTAGAAGTACTCTGGAAAAACCTAGAGTACTGTAGAATGTCGTGGAACCCTGTGTCCGATTTGTAAAAAGACTTAGTTAACCCTGTTTCTAACGGTTAGGTGAAGGAATGTTGTGGGATGTTCCAGAAAGAGCATATTCCATAAGTGAAAGTACAACAGTGACCTTGATAGCGACGTTTTGAGGCGGTGAAAGTGAAAAGACTGGATAACCCTTGAAAGCGACGTGTAGTAGAAAAAGGAATCCAGGGCTGACATGTCTAGATCTACACCATACACGTGGCGATCATCTAAGGACCAAGGACAACTATAAATAGTACCTCAGATCCACAAGTACAGGTGATTGATTTTTCTCTGTCAGACACACATACAGTACTCGGAAAGTGTTCTAGGAGGGGTTTTACGACCCTTTCTAAGGTTAAAGTCCAAAATTTCGGCCTGACTGAGGCAGGTCGGTTCTAATACACTAGCACACACACACACTCCCCTATATTTTGCAGGCTTAGGAAAAAAGAGGACGTGAGAGACGTCCCATATCTAGAAGAAAACAAAGGCGTGGCGACTGACAGGCTCACACATTCACGTTCGACTCCGCTCCAAGACGACTTGCCACTTTTGACCCTCGTCAGTAGGGGGCCTGGGGGTGGTGGTGCACTTATATCCGACTTGCCGTAGTTATGTTTGTTGATTATGCAAGAAAGCAATAATCGAAGAAGAAAGATCATTGATTAACAATGGAGGTAAGGTACAATCAACACTGCAAATTACAGTGGGCTTACAAGATCAAAACAAGAGAAAGTAAGGAGAAGAGGTGAGCTTGCCGAGCTTCCTCTGTTTTTCTGATAGGAGCTCCTTCTAACTAACTCTTCTAACTAACTCTTAACAGCTCCTAACAGAATTTGTAACTAACTTCAACAAGGTACAATCTACGCTTACTACTTATCTATAAAATCGTAATGTAGAGAAACACGTTTTTCTTTTCTTGCAGCTTGAAAAAACGATGATCTTCCTCTCCTCAGTGACCATTGTTTATAAGGATTTATTACCAATTAATACATGAGTATCCTCTACATACCAACTAAGTAATAGTACATTTACCCTTTTTAGGAATAATATTAAATTGGTGCTAGTTTCAAAACTTTCTATCGAATTAGTGTGACCTAAAAATTTTATATCAATTTAGTAAATAGTTTCTATCAAATTAGTGATTATTCTAATTTTAATATTAATTTTTCTAATTTCATCTAACTTCCTCCCTATATTTTCTCTAACTAAACCTAACATTATTTATCTTAGTAAATTTTAATAAACTTTTAACAAGCATCTATTTGCTATTATGAGTAATAGATGATACTTGCTAATTGCTATTATAAGTAAATAGATGATACTTGCTATTATCTGTAAATAGATGATATACGTGTTGTAAGATGATACTTGCTTAAAGATTGCTAAAATGTGATACATGCAAGAATGAATGCATGCTACAAACGATGCTTGTTACGTTTTAATACTAGAGGTGGTTGTTATACTGACTTGTAGATGCATGGTAGATGAATGTATGTTGCGTGCCAGATAGTTTTGCAACAATATGATTTTTTTTAATTTTTTTTAACAGAAAGATGGTTGTTATACATCAGAGAAACAATATGTTTGTCAGGAAAATTGTAATTTTGATGAGCAATTCCATTAAAGACTAAATTAGGATTAAGTCCAGAAATTAGTACTCTTAAGCCTGTAGGAAAACTTTGTTAGAAAGGCA
>JAQRGC011838913.1:0-10243 GCA_028659135.1 Plantago lanceolata
AATAGTAGATAAATGCTCTCACATTTAGACATCACCTCTCCTATCCGCCTCAATTTCTTCATCTGCAATATGGTTACAGGAGCTAATACAAACCTCATTGCCACTGTCGATGATGAGATTATAAGCCACCTACAGAAAACAGACAGGCTAGCTTAGTTTCTAAGAGCAAGACTCAGAGCAGCAAAAAACACAGAAATCAGTCAGTAAAAGCCAAACCATAACGCATAGAGAAGGCGAATGGAAGTTATAATCAGACGAACATCAAGATATTTTTGGATCATAGTTTATAGATAACAACTCACACAGCTAATTTAACAGACAAAACTGTTCTCACAAACATTGCAATACATCCAGATTCCATTTCTAGAGAAACAATTTCCACACAATTAACGTCGCCAACTCTTATCTAACAAACTTTAAGCATGAGTCACCATATCTACAACCATTTTATGAATGCATCATCTTTTAATTAATATTTCGTAGTAACTAATTAGTATCCGAGTGATGGCAGGAACTAATCTCCCTGGCTCACAGCTGAAGTTTGATTGAATTCGAATCTATTCTATTTGGAGCAACTACAGTTGAAACTACGAGTTGCTATCCACACAGCAGTGTATAACTTAGCAAACTATCATAAGCCACACCAGGTCTTATCTAACTTTGTCTACTCTAGTTAGGCTAAATCAACTAAAAATCAAAACGAATCTAAAAAATGCCGCCGGGAGAGCCGCCACAACGATGCTAACTAACAATCAAAGGTAATGGTACAACTGTATGTATGTAGTGTTAAAGCATACCATGGTAATCCGGTAGCATCGTGAAACGAATCGAGGAGCGATATCAGAGCGCTTTGAGGAAACGAAGCCTCGTCGGAGCTGGGGATTTCCGGTTGACTGGAGAAGTGGCGGGGAGATGAAAATTGAAATTGAGAAGCAATGGAGTGACAGTCATTGTTGCTGTTGTATTCGTGGTGGCGGTGAATACGGTGGTCGAGGTGTGAGGTATTGAATGAAGAGGAGAGGTGGTGGAGGAGGCGGTGCTGTGGCGGCGAACGCCGGAGAGAGCGGCGGAGGAGGAGGTTTAAAGTTCGCATTTCACGATCTTAGAAATTGGCCCAAAACGGGGACAAAAGGTCGACTGAATTTCAGTGGGTCATGACCGTAAATATGAACATTATGAGGGGTTTAGGCTCAGCGGAGAATGCAATTTGGCGCAAGTCGGGCAGGCTTTCACCCTCTCACAAGAAATCTTTTGCCTCCAGTATAATCTACCCGCTCTCAAAATAATTTTTGCTTTTTTACTTCTCTTATACTTTCAAAAGTTTATAATAAGTCCTCAAACTTTTATAATTCAAATTCTCATTTCCTTCACATATTTGTCACATTTAACATTACTATATAAATCGTTCATTTCTTACATTAGATCATGATGAAAATAATATAGAGTTACACGTTTAGAGTATATCCTATAGGCCTCTATAAAGTATGATACTACATTACTTTATAAATAGTTCATTTTCTTACATTTAATCATGATGAAAATTATATAGAGTTACATGTATATGGTAATACCCTCTGGATCTTTAAAAAGTATGATAGCGCAGTTGGCTCCCAAATTTTACGAGGTCACACATCTCATACAACGGCCAACCTTAAAATTAAGATTTTGGGAAATATCAATGGTGACTCAAATTGTAAGTGATTTGAATTCACTTAACTACTTAAGTAAGATTTCGACTTCGAGTCTTGTCTTGTGGCGGTAAAAAACACCAGTGTAAGTCTAGGGGAGTAAGGGTCTGACAATACTCGGTTTTATAAGCCGCATACTGGGTTCAGGTGCGGACAAAAAAAAAAGATTTAGGGGCTATACAAAATACCCAAAAATTGAGGGGTCCGATATGTGATTCGTAAGAAATAATAATCAAAACAAGTAAATAACGTTTCTGGCTCTTCTTCTTCGTCGTCTTCAGGATTTAGGGTTTTAGAGAAAACGCAGTACCTCGAGCAACACAAGCAATCGAAAAATGGACAAGAACATGCTGGGCGATTTGGATTCTCTACCCGAGGCGGACAAGCTCAAGATGTCCGCCATGATCGAACAGCTCCAAATCCGAGACAGGTACCTTCACCTAATTTCAGCTTTCCACTATTCTCATTCGTATCTGCTGTTTTGTTACTTCATTACCAACCTGGTTGATTTGATTCAGCTGTTTACTTTAGTTTTCTATCGGGTTAAGTTTGGCTCAATCGATTTTATGATTTGTGAAACAAATTATTGGGGAGGATTGTGATTGTTAATTGTTAGGTAGGCCTACTTTTACAGTAAGCAACATTTATTTCGTTCCGTTATCGGTGATGATTCTAGGTCTGTAGCTTATACGGGTTCGATTTCGATATGTATGGAGAGCCTAGCATCTTACAGATAGATGTACATATGTTTATACCCTGTCATTTTATTAGGATACCAAACGAAGATGCATATTTGATTTGGAGACCGTTTTAGTAATATTTTAGTAGAACCTCGAGGGTGCTAATGTTGAATGTATGTTAGTTTTGGATCTGGAAGGGGGGAAATAGTTGGAGCTGTCAATTGGTTCTGTTGCCCCAACTTCCACCGTCTTAGAGGGCTTTTCCATTAGCTTATCCTAGGCGAACGAATAGCTTTTTTGTTGATCATTGTATGACCTGTTTTGCTTGTGTGGGAGGGACTGGATGTCACAAAGTTTAAGTCTAATAGGGCCTCTAAGCGCATTCGCTAGTCTACCTAACTCCTCCAAGTTTAGTAGAGTGGGAAGTCTTCAAATAGAGTAATACGAGGTATAGGAATTAGTTCAGAATCATATAAGAGGAAATTTAAAAACAGTATCTATGAAGCGAACAGCTCAAGCATTTGTGTTCTAAAAACTACTATGTATCTTTTGTGTGCTCTGGGCAGGCCTTGAAAAAATATTTCTGATCAATTCAATAGGTATCATTTGGGTTGCAAAGCATGGGCAGCCAAAGGTTTTGGTTGAGTGAGTACTAACACTATTTGCTGTGAATCTACTTAAATTCCTTGAGTTTTATAAGTTTGGGGTGTTGCCCCTTTTACTTGTGATACACAGCTGTAAAAGCGTACTAATTTTTATAAAGGAAGATAAGCTTGAAATATTAATACCCTTGCTACTTCAAATAGTTGTCTATGCTTTTGTTCTGCCACAGAATTCTGTTTACGTGTACAAACTACAAACACAAGTTTGTCATTGGCATAAGCTCATGTATGCAAGAACAACCCCTTGATCTGTTCTTATTTTTAATTAACCAAATTGTGTACCGATCATATAATCAAAAAATCTCTGAATGAGCACTGCCACTGATATGATTTCATCGTAATTGTGTACTAGAAATTCCAAAGTGAAATGGGTTTGATCATCAACCGAAGTAGTAATCTTGATCCCTTTAAGTGATGTTATAGCAGGTAGAAGTGTAGAACTTCATGTCTTTTTGAAAAAGATCAAAATCACAATGGGGCTTGTGAGAGGCAGATGTAATGTGTATTTGTCCAATTCAATACATTCTTCATGTAGTATGAAGGTGACTTAAAAAAACCTAGTTACGATTGAGATACTCGACTGACTTAAAAAGTTAGAAACATGCTAGGAGAATACAACTAAATTATGGAACATTGTGGGCTCTGTTCGAGTGTATGAAGGTTTTGTTTACAAGAAACAAGATTATTGTCTAAGGTTAAGGTGCATACTGAAGTTTTTGCTTTCTTTGGTGCAGTTTGAAGATGTATAATTCGCTGGTGGAAAGATGTTTCAGTGATTGTGTGGATAGCTTCCGTCGCAAAACTCTAGATAAGCAAGAGGAGACTTGTGTCCGCAGATGTGCTGAGAAGTTCCTGAAACATTCCATGCGTGTTGGAATGAGGTTTGCTGAGCTTAACCAAGGCGCACCAACACCAGACGAGTGAACCAGTTTGCTGAAGATTGGTTTTAAGATGTAATTCCATTATTTTGACATACATGGCCTAGTGCTCCTAATACTTTTACGCAGGAGAGTAATAACTCGGGGATAAAATTTTAGGGAAATTTCTTATTAATTCTGTAGCTAGCACAAGAATTCTCAAGTTCCTTACTACTGGAGTACTATTTTGTTGTGTGGTCAGAGTGAAATCAAGTATTTTGTACTCATTTACTGTTTCACTTGGTTGAAATGCATTTTAGTCCTTCAACTCTTCAACTGTTCTAATTGTTACTTATCAGGTAAGATACGAAAGAATGTCCGTTGGAGCATAAACTTCAAACTGCTTCTTCCTTTAGAGGTGAAGCTGCATTACTTGTGTTAGCAGCTGCACTCCCCGTACCCGCTGTAGTCTACCTGTAAATTGTGCAGTATTCCTGTTAGAGATACTGCCATGGATTTAAATACCATAAACTTTACTAGTAGCTCACCCATCCAAACTACTCCGGTACCAAATACGCTCAACTCTCAAGTTATTCGGATGGATGGAAAGCTGCACCTTGTATATGACTTGTGATCTCAATCATTTAAGTTCTCATGAGCCGTGCAGTTCTTGTGATCAAGAATATATGTATTCTGCCTAGCAGCATTGGGGAAATTGATTCACTAGTTATTAAGCTATAATAATAAGGCTATCTGGTGATGGTGGCAAGCAATCGCGGATCGAGCCAAGCAAATACAAGCTTAAATATCAGCACAGGTTACGGTTGACAGACAACATTCAAGTAGATGCCTCCTCATCCAAATTGAGTCTCAGGTAAAACGCTTTAAAAATTTCCATTTATTCCCAATTTTGAGCCTTTCGATTCTGATAGTGTAGAATTAGATTATTGATTCCTCTTGTTGTTTATCAATTTCGAGCCTTTGAAGTTTCGCAGTAGTATATATGTTTCAGTATATTAACGTTTTCAAGTCTATTAAAATTGGATGTGAATTCATGTAATAGCGAAGGAAATGAGTCGAATATGTGACCGTGCGTGTTTTCACTACACTAATTAAGTGTGTGTGATTCTGGCATTGATCTGCAATTCAGTAGCAGGCCACTGTTAATCTGTTAGATGAGCATGTATGATAGTATGAGGGAGTATATTACTCGTTATATCCATAGAAACACAGATGTACTTAATTTGTCAACAATAAGCTCACCAAGTGCCGCTCTACCGATGCAGATGAAACGTTGACATCTGAAGAACACACTGAGGATACCAGGGCGGCTGTTACATTAGTCAGAACTCGGAAAGCTGTAATATCAACGGTAAGTCCATTTGTGCTGAAAGAACTAAGGATGTTATGTATGTCTGCATCTAAAAATGCTAGGACTATTTAAGTGTTATCTAGATAGGTTTTGATTTCGCAAAGTAACATCGATCATTCCCTGACTTAGGTAATTGATTTAGTAGAGATCTGTGTACTTTTTGTTGGTTCTGGTTGCAAACTCCTGACTGTCCCAAGGCAAATGAAGTAATGATACACTAGACGACGGGCGACCAGTTTCCAATCCAACTATAAACTACACCTCTGCCCCAGAACAAATTTATGTATATGTCTCAATTTCTGTTTCGGCAAAATTTGAAACCCATGCGCATTGCAAAAACCCGCTTTATTCCCAGACTTTATACGTGTACCTGTGCCCAAAATCAAAATGAACATTTATTATGGGACGGAGTGAGTGAGTGGATAGGAGCAAGTTCGCCTTTCATTTTAAGGGAAAAAAGAAATTATTACGAAAGATGTCTACAAATAGATTGAGTATAATCCTGTTTGTCTGCAACAAGACATGAAACTGGTAGTTTATGTCTCATTATATACTAAAAATATCCCATGGTGCCATAAAATTTTCTGATACTTGTCATTGTGAAGATAGGCTGAGAGTCGAGTCTAGAGGACTATTTGCAAATGATCATAACTGATTGATCAGTTCATGTAGATGTTATGACTTGGTTAGTTATCTACTCTCTCTGTCCCGATCTCCTGGAGAGCTAGCTATACTACTCACGGGTTGGCATGAAATTTCGGTTAACCTATTTTTTTAATAATAAAAGGAAATAAAGTGCGTAAAAATTAGATCAAAAGGTGAAAATGTATAAAAAGAGAGAGTTGGTATAGTCTTACGGGACACCCAAAAAAGAACGAATATAGTTATTCAGGTTGGAGAAACCTTCTCTGGTATTATTTGTTCAAAAGTTGAGGGGCATTTTGAGATTCCCTGACTTTTCAGTTTGTATTTAGTATTTTTTAGGACCTATTATTATGAAGATGTAGCATTTTGATGGAGTTGGAAGAAAATATCTAAATGGATAGCTTTCTTGTTTCTGGTCTGCTGTAGTAGTGTATAGTTCTGGTCCAAACATTTTGATGCTGCACATTATTGCTATCTGGTCCACCAGGAAGCTATAAATTATCCTCATGTAACTTGGTACAGGCTTTTTTACCCTTGTTTCCATTCCATGTCTTTATGTGAATACAAACAGTAAAATCAAAATTACGAGGTTTTGGCAATTTAACCCTTTAAATTTGTCTTAAAAGTCCAATCACTCTCATGTATTGTTTTAATAGTCATATTAACCCCTTAAATTTATTTAAAAGGTGCAATTTAACATGTTATATTCTAAAAACGTTATTTTTAAATGGTAAGGCTATACTACATCAACGTATTAGGTTCTCGATATAGTATATCACTTTTAAACCCTTTAAATCATCTTTTTCCATTGTAAAGTTTAACCACAAATCTCATTTCGTATCGATTTTATTAATGATTTTAATGGATTTTATGGCTCGAATCAAGAGTTATACATATCTGAATATGAATTTTATAGCAATTTAATCATATTAAAAGTGTGTAATGGAGTTGACAAGGGATACATTGGCTCTAAAAGCGAAAAATAACGTATAAATAATTAAAGAGGGGTAATATGCACCTATTTAAAAAATGCAAGGGGTAATCCGCCTTTAAAAATAATATATGGGTCTTACTGCCTATTAAGACAAATACAGGGGTTAATCCGGCAAAACCTCCAAAATTACAGTAAACATAGATTTGGATTTCTTGTGTTGACATGGGCAAGTCATGCAGATTGGGGTTAAAGTCTTTTTTTAATATTATTTTAGTATTGTTTATAGCTTCATTATTCCTGGAAATACTGATCAAATAATTCATAGTCAACCAACTTCAATCACTCTGTATTCTGCCTATCTTCAGAAACTCATTACCAAAAAAAAAAAAAACATCACCAGTTTCAGCTTACAGATTCATCAATGGCAGGAGCTTATGCAGCTTTGCTTTCTCTCAACTCTACCATTGATCAGTTTCAGCATCCCTTTCCAGATATAATCCAAGTTGAGTCTCTGAAAAAAACAATCGCTTTTCTCCTCGATTTTTTTGAAGATCATCATGATTCCAGGACAGGCGGGGAAGAAGTTCTAGAGCTGGAGAGGGAAACCACAGAGGCGGCTTATGACGTTGAATTTGTGCTTGGATGCCATGCGGTCAATCAGAAGCTTGTAGAGAATGAGAAAGACGGTACAGAAATCCTCTCTGATGATGAAACACAGGAGATAATGACAAGGTTTGACTCCATGAAAGTGACCGTTGAAGTCCCAAGAAGCTTCACTCCTGCAGCTACTTCATCAAGATCTTCTGCTTGGGATTTGGAGAACAGCGCGATGGTGGGATTTGACGAGCACTTGATAAAGGTCATGGATCAGCTAACACGTTACAAATCTGATCTGAAGATACTCCCTATCGTTGGAATGGGAGGTATTGGTAAGACCACTCTCACTCGAAATGTTTTTGATAATAATCTTATTAAGGAACATTTTCAATTTCGTCAGTATCTCAGTCGTGCAATGTGCAAGATATTCTTCAAAGCTTTTTGGCTGACTTTGGGATTATTTATCAGTCGAGGCTAAGTCAACAAAGTGCATATGAATTAGGGGAAAGATTGTATAAGATTCTATCTGGTAGACGTTACCTCATAGTTATGGACGATATTTGGGATAATCAGATTTGGGATGAAATAAGAACATTCCTCCCAAATAATAAGAATGGAAGTAGGATCATTATTATAACTACTAGGCTTGAAAGTGTGGCTTCTTATATAGGCTCTTATGATCCATATAAGTTGGAGTATTTAGATGAAGATGTCAGTTGGAATCTGCTCAAACAGAGTGTGTTTCCGGTTATGGTTGTCCTTCTATGTTGGAGAGTACTGGGAGGAAGATAGCCAAAGGTTGCCATGGATTGCCTTTAGCGCTTGTTGTGATTGCTGGACAACTCCGCCAGTCTGACATGACAAAGGAATCATGGGAGAAGGTTGCAGGAGATATAAACTCAATCTTAAATTCTGGAAATGATAACCAGTTCTTTAACATGCTATCTTTGAGTTATGACACCCTACCTGTTCATCTGAAGCCGTGTCTTCTCTATATGGGAGTTTTTCCTGAGGATTTCGATGTTCCAGTCTCTCAACTCATCAGGTTATGGGTTGCTGAGGGATTGCTCAGACCAATTCGCAATATGTGCTTAGAAGATATTGCAATGGAGTACCTAAAGGATCTCATTGGAAGGAATCTTATGTCTGTCAGTGCCCGGAGTTCTAGTGGGAAAATAAAAACTATTCGAATTCATGATTCCTTACGAGATCTATGCTTAAGGAAAGCTCAGGAATGTAACTTTCTTCGAAGCAGTGTGTACCTTGGCCTTGACATTCTTCATGGTGCGGACAGAGATTACCCTTTGTACCTACTCCCCATGCGCCATAAGTACTTTGAAGTCTCTGCATTTGATTCTGCCAGTAAGCGGGAGTTTTCTGTCAATAACAGTCTGATGCAATTTTGCCTTCGGTACGTCCATATATCAGCCGCTCGATTCAGGGGTGTTTCAACTCGTCCAGCTGCTCCACCATCACTCACCTCAATATCCATGTTTGAGAATCTTCAGACTCTAATTATGATGGATATTCCAGGGATTGAGCCAGTCATTCTACCACCTCAGATATGGAAGATGCAACAACTCAAGGATCTAGAGATCCAACGAGTTGTCTTACCTGATCCGCAACATGTTAACCGAGAAGATGATGTGCTCAAGGGTATGCGTACGCTTCTCAATTTACATAATTTCCGGCTTACCGACGATGTGGTCAGAAGGATTCGAAACCTTAAGAAATTGAAGATGACTTATACCAATGCATCCGATAGTGCTGTCGAATGGCGACATCACAGTCTTTATAATCTTCCCAAGCTCTATAAACTTGAATCATTCAGTTTAGTGGTGCGTGGAATGATTTTGCCAGCAGATATATCTTTTCCACGATCATTGAAAAAGTTGAGTTTAGACGGTTGTAAGCTTCCTTGGGAGGAGATGACGATGGTGGGTTCGTTGCCTAGCCTTGTAGTACTCCGGCTGCATAATGATGCCTTTTGTGGCGGAGAGTGGAGACCAATTGAAGGTGAATTCTGTGGTTTGAAAGTGTTGCATCTTCGAAACATGTCTTTGCAGAAATGGGAAGCTGATAGCAGCCACTTCCCAAGACTTGAGAGTCTGATTTTGTATGATGTATGGAGGCTGAAGGAAATTCCTCTCGACATTGGAGATATAGCAACTCTTCAATTTATCTCTATACAACTCTGTCGTTTTTCTCTACTGTCCTCGGTGGAGCAACTAATACAGGAGCAACGAATCATGGAAAACAATAGCATTCAAGTTGACTTTAAAAGGTTATAAATTTCCATCCTAATTGATTATAATCTTTTTTTTTTTTTTGAGTAAAAGGATTTCATTAATTAATCCAAAACCAAAGGAGCTGGAGCTCAAGATGTTACAGCTTAAGTACAAGAATAAAAGCTATAGCAGTCAGTATAACAAATAAAATTCAGGGTGGCTCATGGTAGTCAAATGGCAGGGTAGTATAACCAATGGTATCAGCACCAAAGTTTCGGGCCAGTCTGTGTGCTAATCCATTAGCATCCCTGCGAACATGACGGAGCTGAAAGGCTTCAAAAGTCGCAAGGTGTTCCCGTATCTGCGCATACACCGAGCCATTTTCACAGAGTTCAGATTGTGCAGTTTGGATTCCTTGAACAACCAGTAGAGAATCCCCCTCAAGAATGATCCGGGAACAACCGAGACGAGTGGCCAGAGAGAGGGCCAGGCGAGCTGCATAAGATTCAGCAATTTCAACGCTTAAACCACCTGCGATTTTCTTACGACCCCAGATTAAAGGAAGGCCAGAATGATCGCG
>JAQRGC011839368.1:0-10648 GCA_028659135.1 Plantago lanceolata
CCATGATGGGCACATGATCACTTGGCAGAGTGATTGGCAGTACCTGACCACGAAACCATTGAGGTTTGCAGCTATTCCAAAGTGTCTATGGAAGTAGTGGTGGTAAGGTTGTGAATAGGTCCTCATACTTGAGAGACATTGAGAATGAGTACATCTAGTATCACACTTTGATTATAGACAATGCTTTCACCTTAGCCATTGGTAGATACGTCTATAGTTGGGTGTGATATGAAATGTATGTCATTCGCCAATGACGCCAAGATAAGATTCATTCCCCATGAATAGCTGATATACCATGGGAGGATTTCAGTTCTCATTGTTAGTGTGATTGAAAGTCATCGGCCGGTGCAAATGGCATGATCGATATCGTATTGATCATGCGCATTAAATCAACTAATAGAATGGGAACAATTGAGTCATTAAGATCAGACACTCAACCTCTGTTTGCGGCTCAATAAAAGTCATCCGAGAATGAAAGGAGATTATTCACCACATACCTTATCGACAGGTGGTTTTGCATTCCTTCAGCAAACATCCTCATTGCTATATATTGTCTGTAAGATTGTTTAGGAGTATTACAGAACTCTAATGATGGAGATCATTAGTACTATTTCAATGAGGCCCTATGGGTCACACAATACGGTTATTGTAAGCCCAGTGAGATATTAATTGAATATTGATTCGATCATTATTAATTAATAACATGGAGAAGTTAATTTGAAATTGGATTTTAAATTAATTTAATATGTAGAGAGAAACAAAAAGAAAAGAAAAATAGAAGGAAGAAAACTGGGTTGGGCATCACGAGGTCGGCCCTTAGGGCCGGCTAGTGGGGCGCTGGGTGGGAGCTCTCTCTCCCCTTTTCTTTTCCTTCTAGGTTTTTCTTTCTTGAGCCCTATGTCAAATTCCTAATTAGATACCTAAATGGTTTAGAGTTTTACATGGAATTTGGTTAGGGGATTTTGCTATAAATACAAGTCATTGTGTTATAGCTAATTATGCAATATTCTCCATAGAATATCTCTAGCATATTTTCTCCATCTCCAGATTTCGAATAAGGTCTTCCTAGCGACTTTGGCTTACAATGATCCGTGGATACCAAGTTCTTGAGGTTGTGCATGAATTATCCTGACGAAGAGCTTGACGTGTTCGAATTCGAGGATTACTCAGACGATCTTGCTGCCCTTACAGACGAGCAAATCGCACGGAGCTTTATTTCATCAACGAATAGAACGAACTACCGGTTGATCCGATTCAGTAAGTGTATCAACCCGTGTCATATAATCATGAGCATGATTTATAATATGTTAAGAAAATTTTCAAACTTCCGCTGCGCAATCTTAGAGATAATTCTTATCATATTTACTAACAGGAAGCTGATGCTTCGGGATTTGGGGATTTTGAGGAAGTTGATGTGGAAGAGGATTTGGAAAGGGGAAACGGTAGTGATGTTGCACCTAGGGTTCCGGTAGCTGAGGATTTGGGGATTGCACCGGAAAATAGTACTAGGAGGTATAATTCTCTGTTTGTAGGTAACCGGAGGGCAGAAAATGGAGTTGTGTTACAGTATTGTCCACCAGCAAATCAAGAGGAGATCCTTGAGTTTACGGCGGAGGAGGTCTCGCCGACGGTGAATTTATGGAAGTTCACCTTAATTGGAGTTGTGATTGGAATGCAACTATCGTTTGAGGCTATGCAGCGGTATGTTGCGAGCCGGTGGAGCGAGAAGCCAAATCTCAATGTCGTGGATTGAAATGTTTTCCTGTTCCGTTTTGATTCCGAGGAGAGCTTGTTGAAAATCTATGGGGAAGGCCCTTGGATGGTGAAGGGGGGAGTTCCCCTTGGTACTGAAAAGGTGGGAACCAGGACTGAAATTGGATATTTCATCGCTGCAGGACTTTCCTGCATGGATTCAGCTGCCAGGTCTCGATCTCCAGTTCTGGTCACCGGAATTGATTGGCAAAATAGCCAGTATGATAGGAAAGCCAGTGTATATTGGCAAGTTATCTGCTAGCAGAGAAAGACTAGCATATGCTCGTGTCTATGTTGAACTGCAGTCTGGGGAAAAACTGCTTGATGTGGTGAAACTGAAGGGTCCGGATGGGAAAATGTATGAACAACGGGTAGTGTATGAACAACGCCCTCACCAGTGTTTCAAGTGTTATAAGTTTGGGCATAATGCCCGGAAATGCAGAGCTGTGAGGCCTGCGTGGGTACAGAGACGAGGAACAGTGCCAGGGGTTAATGAAAGGAGCGAACATGTTGGAAATGAGGCCTTAAACCAGGTTGCTGGGAGCTCTCATGAGCAGCAGAGTAAGGAAATGGAACCGGAGAGTGTTCATATTACAACTGTAGGGACACTTGCAGTGAGAAGTAGCCCAGGACTGTTGGCAAAAGTCACAGGATCCATCTCCAGTGGTAGTGATACTATGGCAGGAAAGGAGAAAGAAGTAGAGGTGAGACAATCTGAGCGGATACTGAATAAGAAGAATAAAGGAAAATAGGTTTAACATGATTGGCAAACTGTGGATAAGAGAAACAGAAATAATAAGAAAAAAGAGAATGCAAATAACCAGATTGGTCAGAATAATGGGGCTCCTGGAGTGAGCAAGGGAAGAAGATCTCAGTATCCCAATGGATAGTGGGCTTAATCTTGGTGTTTGGAACTTGAGAGGGATGAATGACCCTCTCAAGCAAGCTGCTCTGGTAGATTTCTTAGGTAATCATAGATGTAGCATAGGAGTTGCTTTAGAGACTAGGTTAAAACAAGAAAATCTGGAAAAGTTTGAGAAAAAGATACAAGGTGACTGGAGTTATGAGAATAATATAGACTATAGCAAGAATTGCAGGGTTCTGGTTCTGTGGAGGGAAGATTTGGTGAATATGACTGTGTTGAAAAAACATGAACAATATGTTCAGTGTAGAGTAGAGTCCAGAGATTTGAAGTGGAATTGCTGCATGACTTTCATCTATGCTTTGAATACTGTGGATGAAAGAAGGAGTTTATGGAAGGAGATTGAGAGTATTGTTGTGAATATGCAGGAAGCTTGGCTTGTTGCGGGGGATTTGAATATTGTGCTTAATGATGATGAGAAGTGGACTGAACAAGGAACTCATGCTACTGTTGGTACTGAGTTACAGGAGGTGTTAGATGTCACTGGGTTGGAGGATCATGTGTTCTCGGGCCCCTTGTTCACTTGGAATAACACACACACTTTTTGCAAGTTGGATAGGGTCTTGGTCAATCAACACTGGTATGCTAGTAATAAGGAGTCTGTTGTGTATTTTCAAGCTCCTTGAGTTTCTGATCATTTAGCTAGCATCACAAGGATTTTCAAAGAAAAGGAGAAGAGAGCAATACCTTTCCAGTTTAAGAACATCTGGGCTCATGATACTGAGTTTTTGAATATAGTCAGAACTGAATGGGCTAAACCTATTAGGGGGTGTTTTATGTATCAACTTGTTTCTCATCTGAAGAATCTGAAAAAGGAGTTCAAGAGGCTAAATGCCAATAAGTTTCAGGATTTACATTCTCAAGTTAAACATAATCTGAAAGATTTACTGAGCTTCCAAGAGAATTTACTGAGAAACCTTGCAGGGGATGGCTTGCAACAGAAAGTGTCCGACCAAAAACAAAAGTATCTACAGAGCCAGAAAGTGTACAATCAGGAGCTTAGACATAGGTCCAAATTGGACTGGATTGAGGATGGGGACATGAGTAGTAGGTTGTTTTTCACTGCAGTAAAAGCTAGGAGGAAGAGGAATACAATAAATCTCCTGGTGGATGCAACAGGGAACCAACTTACTGATAGAGAGGAAATTGTGGCACATATTCTTGATTTCTATAGAGATTTGTTTGGTACTAGTAGAGAGGTTGACCCTGTGGATGAGGATGTCTTTGCTTTGGGGCCTAGAGTAAGTACTGAGATGAATGAGGAGATGTTAAAGGTGATTATGGATGAGGAATTGAAGAATGTTGTTTTCTCTATGAGTGATCAGAAAAGTCCTGGACCAGATCGCTACAATGCATGTTTCTTCAAGAAAAGCTGGGATATTACTGGTAGGTTGGTATGTGATGCAGTGCAGGAGTTCCAAAGGACATGTAAGTTACTTAACCAAATTAATACTATTGTTGTGACTCTCTTACCTAAAGTGCAAAATGCTTCTTCTATTAGTGACTTCAGGCCTATAGCTTGTTGTAACTTGGTGTAGAAGATTATTACTAAAATTCTTGCAAATAGAATTAAGAATTTGTTACCCTCCCTTATAAACCCTTGTCAAAATGTCTTTTTACTGGTAGGGATTTGTTTCAGAATGTGTTTCTTGCTCAAGAAATGATTAGAGGGTATAATAGGTCTCATATTTCTCCTAGATGCATGCTTAATGTGGACTTGAGGAAGGCCTATGATACTATCAATTGGTCTTTTTTGCAGCAAGTTCTTGGAATGGGTTTTGATTGCTACTTTGTCCACCTTATACTAACTTGTGTGTCTACAACTAAATTTTCTTTCTCAGTGAATGGTGTGCTGGAAGGGAACATGGTGGGTAAGCAAGGTTTGAGGCAGGGGGATCCCATGCCCCCCTACCTATTTGTTCTCTGCATAGAGTACTTATCTAGATCACTGAAGAAGGATATAGTGAATAATCCCTGTTTTAAGTATCATCCTCAATGTATGAGAATTGAACTGACTCACTTATGCTTTGCAGATGATCTGCTTCTTTTCTGCAGGGGGGGTGGTGCTTCTTTACATGTGTTATGTGATTCTTTGCAGGATTTTGCTAATGTTTTTGGATTACAGATAAATCCTCATAAGAGCACAATGTTTATGGCTGGTGTTAAGCCTAATGTTCAGGAGGAGATGAGAAGGATTTGTGGGTTTAAAGATGGAGTGTTCCCAGTCAGGTATCTAGGTGTTCCTTTGAGCCCTAAGACTCTGCAAGCAGGGGAGTATGAACCTCTGTTAAGGAAAATGACCTCAAGGATTCAAGGATGGATGGCCAAAAGTCTTAGTTATGAAGGAAGACTACAATTGTTGAAATCAGTTTTGAAGAGTATTGAGGGCTTTTGGTGTCATATTCTACCTCTTCCTGTAGGAGTAGTGCATAGGTTGGAAAGGATCTGTAGGAGTTACTTGTGGACAGGTAGGGAGGAAGGTAGGAGAAATCTAGTGGCTTGGAGAATGGTTTGTTAAGATTTTGCAAGGGGTGGTTTGGCAATAAAGGAGGTGTTGAGCTGGAACAAAGCTCTGTTAGCAGGAGTAGTTGTGAGGTTGGGTGATACTAGGGGACAACTTACTATTTGGACTGCTTGGGTCCAGGAGTACAAGCTAAGAGATAAGGATATATGGAGTATTGAAGCTAGGAAGGTGGACTCCCCATGGTGGAAAAAGTTCCTAAGTGTGAGAAATGAGGTAAGGCATTGTTTCCCAGGTTGTACCAGTGATTCTTTGCTATTAATACGACCGTTTGAACTAGTGAAAGAGTTCTATAGTAGATTCCATGTGCAGAAAACTGAGGTAAGTTGGGGAGCACAGGTATGGAATCATGTTTCTCAACCTAAAATTGCATTTATTAATTGGTTGATTGCTCATAAGAGAATTGCTACTAGAGATAGGTTTTTGAAATTCAAGATAATAAAGGATGCAACTTGTGTTCTTTGTGGAAAAAATATTGAGACTGTGAATCATTTATTCTGTGATTGTGATGAAACTAGACAGATTTTTACTAAGATGATGCAGGTAGCAGGTATGCTGAGGCAAGGTTTGAGTCTGGATGAATGGTTTCATCAATTTGGCATTGCTTCCAAGAAAAACTCTGTTGTCTTTCAGGTCAGAGTTGGTGTTTTTGGTGCCACACTGTATGGGATTTGGAAATGGAGAAACTAGAAAAATTTTGAAGGTATTTATGTGCCAGTAAAGGTAATTTGTACAGAGATTGCTCAAAACTCGAGTGTTAGGTTAAAGCATAAACTGGGATCTAAAAGTAATAGATATGTTCATAGTGTGCTGAGCAAGCTGGATAGGATATAGATTTGTTGATTCTTTTCCAGGGATACTTGATCTTGTTTGTCGGGAGAGTTTTTGTTTGTGCTGCAGGTTTTGGATCCTTGTGGCTTACAGAGGTGGCCAGTTTGCTGCTGAATTTTTGAGGTAGTCTATCTTACTGATACTTATTCTCCCTCCTGCAAGAGTCGACTTGAGAATCAGTGTGGAGCTACTACCACTTGTAACCAGCATAAACTTAGCCTTGTTTTTGCCCGGAGAGTACAGTTACAGGCCAAGCCTGGCGCTGGAATGAAGGGGGCATTGCATGCTCTAGTAACTGAGATCATCAATGAGTTTTGTTTGAATTGCTGCTGATTTGTGTAGTTTGAGTTTGCTAGTTGTGTGAGGCTTAACTGGGAGTCATAGATTTATCTAGAGCTCCGGTTTTCCTTTTGGTTGTGGTAGGCACTGATTTTGCTTTGCAAAGTAGAATTGATTTTGTTGATTTTACTTGAGCTCAACTTGGGGTATACCCCTCGTATCTGTAATGACTCTTATTTGGTTTCTATATATTTCAACTTCTTGCGAAAAAAAAAAAATATAGTAGATTTCCAAATGAGTCACATTATTGATATTTACCAAATAGGTTTATTGTAGTCGAATATTTAAATAAGATCAAATCACCTGATAAGATAATAACTGATAATTTGATCCCAAACACACACTAACCATAACTTATTTCTCCAACTATGCATCACCTTAATTGGTTTTGCCAAACACTAGGAAGCCGAAGCCGGCGGGGAAATGTAGAAGATTTACCCACCATTTTTCTTGAAATCGCAACCTCTTCAACTTCCGAACTGAAGGAAGAAGAGCAGATATATAGCTCTGGTTGTATATATGTCTGGTATAATTTTTGTTTATTTTCTGTGCGGACTTTTATCAAACAGCTTCTGCTCATTGCCTCACCCTAACTAATTTATTGGCATATATGAGTATGAATATGATCATGATGCCTCCTGGAGCTGGAAGCTAAATCACATAATTCGAAAGCCAGAGTGAAAGCGAGAGCGACAATTCACGAAAAAGAACTGATGGATGCCATTTTCGTTGATCATATTGAGAGAATGAGAGGTAAGTTGCATATATCTTCGCCCAGCCCAGTACTTCCTGAGAAATACTTGTGTGAAATCATTGCATGAATATTTGATCACTATTTGCCAGTGCTGTCTTTTATTTGTCTTTCTTTTGTCGAAATCGGAGATGCATGGTACGTACACAATTACTTTCTGTGGTGCATTGCTTGCATTTCCATTCCTTTTGTCATATGTGGGAGTGGGGCTGTGATTGTACTGAGCAACAACTTTGAGGATGCATGATATGATCAGGTGTCTTCGTTATTCGATCTTCCAGTTACATAGTGTACATAACTGGATGTTTCACTTGCTCCTTTGTCCTTCTAAGTCAGTCTAGCTGATGCGCTACATCCTTCATACATGGCCTCTCCTGAGAATTCAGCTGTAAACATCTACCAGACTATCACGTAGGTGCCCTGCTGCATAGATCTCCTTAACGCATGCACAGTCTTGTTAATTGGGGATAGCAAAGCATGTACAGTCTAAGTCTTAACTCAAAAGTACCGAATACAGTATTACAATTTACAATCCAGTCTTCAGTTCCCTGGAAGATTATGTAGAGTCTTTTACATGGTAACAAGAAGAAATGATACAGAACTGTAATATGATGTCTTTTACATGGTGTCATGGTGGCATTGAAGATAGAACTAGTTACCACGAGAGGACACTGAATCATCTTCGGATTCAGAGTTGTCGTTGGAATAACTGTCAAACCCCTCTTTTACAGCAGAAAAATCATCCAGGAAACATTCTTGATGCTTCACTGGCTCGTTCGTTCTTCTACTAATTAGCCTGTCTAGTTCCGCAGCCACATCTTTCATACTCGGCCTTTTCTGCGAATTCAGCTTTAAACATCTGTTGCAAAGTTTGGTAGCTGCATAAATTTCCCAATCCAGAGCTTCATCAGCCACAGTCTGGTCTAAAATTTGAGGCAAACAGTTTTCTTTCACTGAATTCCGAAAGCAAACGGCAAGAGACTCCTCATTCTGCATGAAACAGATGGCCTTTCTTCCTGTTAGGAGTTCGGCAAGAACAACCCCAAATGCATAAACATCAGCCTTATCATTAAGCTTCCCTGATCTGAAGTACTCTGGGTCTAAGTAACCAAAAGTGCCCCCTATCATTGTCGTCAAGTGAGTCTTCTCGACAGATACCGATCTTGACAGTCCAAAATCTGAAACTATGGCTCTATAGTTCTCGTCTAGCAATATGTTGCTCGACTTTATATCTCGGTGAAAGATTGACATCGTTGCGTAGGAGTGCAAGTAAGCTAGGGCGCCGGAAATTTCTACTGCAATGCGAAGACGATTCTCCCAAGAAATAACTGAGTTAGAATCCTGATGAAGATGGTAGTCAAGGGTGCCATTTGATACGTATTCATAGACCAGCAGTGGAACTTCTGTCTCCAAACAACAACCTAACAGTCTGATTATATGTCTATGCTTTATTTGTGACAGAATGAAAACTTCGTTAATGAATTGCCCGACTTGACTCTCGTCGATTACGTTTGCAATCTTTATAGCTGCTATGCTTCCATCTGATAACATTCCTTTGTATACAGTGCCAAGTCCTCCTTTGCCAAGAATGCGACTTATACTGAAATTGTCGGTTGCCTTTTTCAATTCGTCAATGGTAATGAGCTTCAGTTCGTTTGGTGTACTTCCCGAGCTTGAGGAGATGTGCTGCTGTAGTAGCAAACCTCCATTTCTCTTGAAGTACCTTTGCTTCAGGGTCCTCTCATTTATCTTCTTGATCCTCCGGTGAATCCAGAAACAAATAGCAACTAGAATGACAAGAAGACCAGTTGCCAGGCAAGTTCCTACATATATATAATCACAATACATGAGAAATTAATTCTAGCATCGATCAACATAACTTACAAGGGGGGCATAGATGATGATATTACCTAAGATAGGTAGCAGCAATGACCGGCGAGTATGTAAACAGGAGTAGCTTCCTGGGTTGTTAACACATCTGGTTTTTGGAGGGCATCTGTTGCCTTCTGCTGCCTTACATTCGTCAATATCTGCAATAACGTACTGAATCAGCACACCATATAACTAACATATCAGGTTTTTTTACTTGATTGATTTTCCAATTATGAGAAATCAAGAAGATTGGTTACCTTCACAACCACGTGGTAGATAAGGATTGCCGGTGTAGCCATTGATGCATGAACATTGGTAACCTGTACCAAAACTGCTATTACGGCAATCTGTATTCTCTCCACAAGCATAATCCCCTGTGTTCTTTGCATCCTCACAACTTCTATTCCCAACTTTCCATTCCAAAATTAGTGGGACATGATCATAGTTACTGGCAGTATTGCATATGGAGTTGTTGGAATAAGTAGGGAAACTGAGATTAGGAAGAAAATTAGTGTCCACGAAAGCTAAAAAGCCACAGGGACTATCGACACCCCCGGATCCTGGGTTATTATCCATTGTCTCAACCCAGAGTGTTACATTTTGAGCATCTGACGTTGATAAATTAGTTTGGCAACAACCAAAGCCAGAACAGGATGAAAGACCTGGATGATTCGCAGGTACTTCAGGATGGTTAGTGCAGAGGGATGCACACGCTCCAAGAAACTCTTCGTTAACGCCACCGAAAAGGTAAGCATTAACATCACAGCCTACAGCAATAAACACATTTCTAGTGGCGGAGACTCTAAAATATTCATCATCTACAAAGGAAATATTAAACGGAAATGTGGAGATATTTTCTCCAGGAGATTTATTCAAATGGAAATGGTGAACCTGATGTCCTGCTACCCGCACCAAGTGATTTGAAACGGAGATGGAGTCTGCATCCAGTTGTAGCCCAGGTAGATAAGCTGCTGATGTAGAAGCATTATGAGCTGATGATGTATGATTGTTGTTAATGCTGGTACAGGTGACTTCAAATGTTTGGTCGAGGTAGCAGCCTTCCTGTTTTCCAAACGGGTAAGGAATATCCATGTCGCCACATTTGGTGTCGCAGTTTGGTAATCCTATGTCTGCCGCTGCTGCTTCTTGGTGTTGGGAGATGATCAAGAACAAGAATGAGCAGTACCAAAACAGAGAACAATGAGAAGAAGACGAAGCTACGAACCGCAGCTGCAGGTGTGTTACCATGATTTTCTAGCTAGCTAAATATCGACGGTACGTACAGAGAATTGATGATTTCTGATTATAACTTAAGTGGAGATGGATCTTGGATAAGTACTATATCTTCATGCAAGCTGCTAATAAGTTAATTATGAGTTTGTTAGAACTGAACTGCATATGCATATCACAAAGTCATACCGAACTATTATGTTGACAAAATGTTTTTTTTTTCCTTTTAATTATGATGATCACATTGTCCGTATAGGATACATTTTCTTCAAGCCAGCCACTAGATTCATAAATAATGCACCTGGAGTAGTACATTGAGATGATCTCGTGTTTGTTATACACTTATACCCACCTAGTTCTTAATTAATTATTACTAGCTCGTATAACCAAACAATAAACTCTGTCAGCACAACTTTTTTGACCAAATTAC
>JAQRGC011839381.1:0-18069 GCA_028659135.1 Plantago lanceolata
TCTCTCATAGCATCATGGAGAAAACTCCAGCTGCGGCCGCAATTGATTGGAGCATTCGCCTCGACAGAAATCTCCGTTCCAAAAACCTAGGTTTGTATTTTTCACAATGGATTAGTAATCATAGTTTTTATTGTTATTATTATTATTATTATGAGTTGTATCACTGTATGCCTAATGCATGTATATACTAGTAGTATCTAATCATTTGAGAATAACTTGTTTTATACGATGATCGATCGATCGAGATGTTGTTGAATTAGGGGACTGAGATTAAGAGTTGATTTGGTGGTGGTATTTTTGTGATGTTGTAGTTTCGTTGTAGTGACTAGTGAGTGTTTAATTTTGAATATGATTATGTGGTTTTAGGCAAAACTCTGGAAACTCTGAAACAAGTTGGCATTTGGCTGGAGTTGTGGAATGCCAAACCGGAGCTCCACTTTGCGGAGTACAGGATGTTTCACTTACTCCCTTCCGAGGATAAACTCTTCCTCAATGCCATTTTCCTGCGTTTGGCTGATGCTTTTAGGTTTGGAAACAAACAGCTCAAAGTGGCCGTTGTTGACCTGTTCCGACGAATTAGGACGAGTAGTGGTGGTAGTAAACAACGCATTTTCGCCAATTGCTGTATGTTGGAGATTCAGTCTGAGTTGCTGAGTCGAGTCAAGCAAGTGTTTGATGGAGGGGATGCTGAGGACAGGAGGTTGGCTCTCGGCTTGTTTGGTTGTTGGGCTAATTTAGCAAAGGATTCTGCTGATATTCGGTATATTGTGCTGTCCAGCTTGGTGTCTGCTGATGTTCTTGAGGTACACTGCATAAATTCTAGCTAACGGCTTAAAGAAAGATACTTGGTTGATTTGCATACTATGTGATCATTGTTTTTTTTGATACTCTTGTTTGGCAACGTTCTCTATATCTTGCTTTCACCCCGACACTATTTTACTTTAATATGAGATTACTAAGATCCAGATGTTCGGGGATTGTCATTTCATGAACCTGACTTGTGAATAGCTTAATTTTGTCCCTTGGAATACTGATGGTTCTAAAAGAGGTGTGTGTGTGTGTGTGTGTGTGTGTGTGTGTGTGTGTGTGTGTCTCTTGAAGTTCCCAACCGTTTACCTAATTCTCTAATATGTTATTTATAGATAAAACAACAACGAGGAGTTTCTTATACCATAACCTTTTCCTGTTTATCCTAAATCATATCCAATTTTAAGGCTACTGGATTGTTTCATATATTTCCCGCGCACTACAACTTGTTGCCAAATCGACTTTGAGCTTAGGAGAGTCGTATTTAACAGAAGATAGAAGATTCCTAAAAAATGGTAAAATATTAAATGGCCCAGTTAAATACTAAATCACGGATAACTTAAAGTACGCCTGGAAAATCTTTTCAGCTGTTTGTTGCTCAGTCCTACGGCACTAATATTTTGTTTTTCGTTGATCCATTTGTTGTTCCCTGACGAAAACATCTGCAACCTTTGCAGGTAAAGGCTGCTTTATTTACTGCAGGATGCTTGTGCGAATTGTCGGATGACTTTGCACATATCTTTTTGGAGATGCTAACCTCAATGGTCAAATCAGCAGAGGTAACAAACAGCATAAAATCATCAGGATACCAAGCATTTGGTAAACTCTGCTGCTCATCTTCAGTTGCAGAGAAGGCATTTAAGGTTTGGATCTTTCCATGTTTATTGAAAGCTAATTTGATCACTGGTTAAAAAATTTCTTCACCATTATGTCGTTGATTCCAAAAGGGCTGACACCTATAGGGTCATAGGCAGAACTTTTTTTGTATCAATACCCACTAAAGACAGAAGTATATATATCAGATTACAATATTGTTGATCATATCTAGTGGTAATGAGATGCCACATCCTGCGTGTAACAGGATGTTTGGTTGAACAACTGTATGTGTGTGCTCTTTATAAATGCTTTTATGTTAAGATATGTTTTGTGGAGAATGCCATGTTAAGTCTCCAAATTAACTGTTGCAGGTAGGTGCAACTCTTCTGATGGAATCCTCAGAAGATAAGCTCTCAGCTATGATGTTAGTATCACTCTCGAAAATCGCTTCCAGTTCAATGCTTCTACTACCTAATCAGGTATCTTTTAGCTGATCAACTTTGTTAATTGGAAAAACATTCACATTGCTTATAAGTAAATTCAGATGAATCTTCTACAATCAAGACTGAACACGTGAACATCAGTCAACAAGTTCACGGAGGATGATGAAACCACTTATTTAAGACATTATAAAATGTAGAATACTTCTTCAGCTTTCTGAATGTTTCTTTTTAATATTTAGTGGGTTATTGCCCATGGTACGATTAATTATTTAATTTGATGGTTGGAGACACCAAAATATGTTAGATCTAGGAGAAAATTAAAATCCAATTAATCAGTTGGGGAGATTTTCAGAGGTTGCACTTGTATTGCAGTTAGTTATTTTTATTTATTTGTTTCATTTGGCATAATTCTTTCAGACTTTCAGTAACCACACATGCATATTTTTTGTTGCAGTTAGAGTTGCTTACAGTGTTTCTTAATGAGGACAGATCTTTGCACATGCATGCTGTGTCGTTAAGATGCCATTGGTTCATCTTAGCAAGAGGAGCCTATAATTATCCTTTACCAGCAGCTACATTGTATAAGTTATTAGGCATCCTACAGAGATCTGATTATCCTCCAAAACTGCACTTTAAGGCTCTAAAAGTCTTACATAAGGTACTTCTCATCCCTGGGTTGCTGTATATATGATATATCCATGTTATTTTTTCATAATGTCTTACATGCTCTTGCTTTACAGATTAGCCTCTTTAGTTTGTTGACCGTTCCTTGCTTGGATATCACTGAGCTCTTCAAAAAAATGCTGGTAGTTGCTGAAAATATGCTACAGTCGTCATTTGTTGCAACCAGAGTTTTATCTGTTACTATTTTATCTGATCTATCAGAAAAGCTTCTAGGAAGAGCAGATGTGGTATCTGGTGGAACTTCTTCCAGTCTGGCACTCCAAGTCATCTCATTTGTCTTTAATCAGGTTTTTTTGTTATTAACACCAAATCTCAATGCTCGCCAGCCTGACTTAACTGTGGAACTAGAAGTTAAAAGCTTGCTTCGCGTTGTATTTATCCTAGTTGATAAACATTCACATCTCCGTTGCCTGGTGCTGCATAATCTATGTTCATTTATAGATAAACTTACCAAGACATTTCACAATGTTTTGGATGCAAAGAGTATAGGATGGTCGGATATTGGTATTTCACAGTCTTGGAGCAATGTTACATCACCGGTTTACTCAAAATTTATGATCTATGTATCAAAGATAGTCGTCGCTTACTTGCAAAACCTTGAAAAAACTGGAACTGGAATCACCCCATTTCTGGATGCCATGATGCTTCAGCTAGAGAATTTATGCCATCGTAACTATCTTGATAGCTTTAGCTGTATGACCTACTTGCTTTTACGGCATTTGCATGCAACTTGTGTTTGCTTGCTGCAAGTGGGTGAGGAACATATGTCTCGGAGTAGTTTTTTGAATCTATCTTGTGTTGATTCCATTCGTCAATGCGATATACTTGCTGCAAATTACGCAAATAAGTTTGTTGGAAAAGACAGTAACTGGTCTTCTTATAAAGTTGGAAAACTTGCTGCTTGTCAAGGGGCATGGTCTACATCTGCTGTCATATTTGAACAGATCAGGAAAGTGGCAAGTTCTACTTCTTTTTCTTGCTGGTTGGAATGCTTAGCTCAGTTGTCAACATCTGAAAGACAGCTTCAGTTGTTTCTTTTCAGTGACCACGGCGCTTCAATAGTTCCAACTGGAAGTAACTCTGGTGAAATAAGAGACACTGTCTCAAAGGCCAACTATTGCGACTATGCAGAAAATCTTCTCCGAAGTAGCAATACACTTCTTTCTGCAGAGGAAATACTTGCAGCCTCAGATATGAGTAATAGTTTTGGCTTCCAGAGATGGTTCTTGACCCTTAGAGCAAAGTTTTTGAAATCCGTTGCTGACATAATGAACCTATTGGCTAAAATCTCATTCATTCAGGATGGTTCTAGTCTTGGTCAACAACTGGAGAAGAGTACTTTGCGTCCATGTATGGTTTCAACTGGTAATGCTGCTTCCTTGATTAGCACTTCTACTCAGATCTCTTTTCAGATGAGAAAGCTAGCTCAAGAATTGGATTTACTATTAACATCCTCTATGGGCATTGACAGACAAAGCGGGATGATTGTATCGTCACTTGCATTAACTTGCTCCCTTATGGCATTTACTAGTGGTTTTGCTTTTCTAATTCCAAACACTCCTTCAGAAAGTTACCTGGTACCTAAATCTGGAGGCTTAAAGGAGCGTTTCCACAGTTTGCTAATAGAAGATTTATCTGGGCGTTTGAAGATGAATAGTGAAATTAGGACAAAATTTCTGCTTCTTCTGAGGTCTGTAGAGAATTATAAGAGATCTTTCCCGCGGTACCGAAGTCAGATTTCAGATACTTATGATGGAAGACTTGTGCAGATAGTTGCGGAATATTCAGTGAGACAGGTTCTTAGCTTGCAAGATAAAGGAAAACTAGACCGACTAGATGGTGATGGGATATTTCATGTTGTTAATGATGGTTCCCAACTGCTATTGAACATTACCTCAAAATTGGCGTTGATCCCCTTCAGGACTCCCAGTTACTTCTTCCAAGTAAGGTATGCTAAATAAATTATGTATGGAACTCAATTTATTTTTTGTCGGAATAATAATGGATTTTAATACATAGTTGTCTCATTCTAGTGTAATTGGCATTGTTTGATAATGACAGGATTTCTGCAGATATGGCATTTAGTTTTCAACTAGTTTAAATTTAAAAACTTTATGGTTCTTGAGACAAGTGGGTTTTAAACTTTAGATGCATTTCATTTGCTGTATGCTCATAATTCTGTTCCAATTTGTTGTGATAATCTTAATTTATGAGTTAATAATTTAACTTTAGGCCTTGGGTTTCCTCTGAGCTCTACGTGATGGATGAAGATGGCAATAATGTAGATAGGAAATCTGTTTCATTAGGTTCCCATCTCTCTCTGAGCATGTGCCTTCAATTGAAAAACCTACCAGCTAGCTTACCTGGTCAACCGACAAAAGTGTTCTGCATCCTTAATTGTAAAAAGAGTTCTCAGGTGACACCTGAAATTGGAGTTGGCAAAAGACAAGCCCACTGGAGCAGAAAAGATCATGAAATTGAGGATATGGTGGATCTGAAAGGGAAGCTTCTGAAATATGTCACTGGTGTTGAGAGTCATGGACTGCATTGCAAAAGCCAAGCAGATGAGTACATATGTTTTCAAGTCGACAAAAGGGGTCAGGGATTCTCTACTTGCTTGCTGGATGTTTCTACATTTCCTGTAGGCTCTTACAGTGTGAAATGGCTTAGTGGCTTCGTAGATTGTGAAGGTCTTTATCGGAGCCTGATTCCTTTAAATGAGGGTCCAATGTTTATGATTGTGACATGAGAGCTGTCTGATGATGTTGCTGAAGAACAATGATGGATTTGTTTGTGCATCATAATAGCTTTGTGATCATAGAATTGTGGTGTGCACTTTGAGGAGAGAGAGCATCTTGTCTTTCTCTCAAATATGCTCGTCTCATTTAATTTAAAAGGTGATAAAGGGAGAATGATGAATTCAGATCTGGCATGTGTGCTTGGATATGGCAAGGAGAATGATGAATTCAGATCTGGTTTTACAATCTCAATCGGAGCAACTAGATATAGTCCTCAATTTGGTGGCTATGCATCTTATATATAGGTATGCCTGTTCATTCATTTACCCTATCATGTTGGAACAGTCACGAAACGTTTAGTAAATCACCCAGTTGAAGATTGGACTGGTTGGAAATAAAATGAACTTCAATCATGATGCATCCATGGTTTTTGGTCAACACAGGTAACTGCCTGTTTGACATGTGCAATATTTGACGAGTACTATGAAGTATCAACTGCATAAGATTAAAGTAGGTTTGTACTTTATCACCGTGCATGATTTCTTGTCTAGCGATATATTTACCTGGCTATGGTGCTCTGCAAAATGCTAAATTGAACAGAGCTGCATCCATGCATGTCATTTTGCATGGTAAAGAAGAATTGTGATCTTATTTCCTAATTAATTTACAATTTTTTCTATAGATGTAAAGAGCAGTGAAGATCCTCTATATGCTGATGAGGCACCGACGAAGATATGGTGGACCGGTGGTAGACCTCAGATGGGATGCACAGCTCTTCTTGGAAATGTCGCTGTGAGCAATACAGTGGTATGTATCTTGGAGCTGTGCTCGTGGTTCTATATAACCATGGTGTTTATCCTCTACATGTTCTGTTTTGCCAGATCGGCTATCTCGGATACTCCATCTGCACGATTTGTATCTGATCATCAAGTTGATTTGGATGTCGAATCAGTACGGAGAGAAAAAGGTGTCTGCCCTGTGAAAGAGCATACAAGTAATCTACAAAGTGATGTCATGCACAATGATTTTTATATAAATTTAGTGATTTTTAGTGAATATAAATTTAGTGATTTTTATATTGGTACCTTCGGTATTTAGTGGTTAGTGATATCGCCAGAGAGTTGTTTTTGATAATACTGAAGCATACTACATACTTTTGATGTGAAAATATAAATTCTTGATATAAATTGAAAACTCTACTCATAATATAACTTCACCATTCCTCATACATTGTAGTAAAATCTAATCTGCGAAGACAAAGTACAACTTGTTTATGTGTGTTGGTCATTACCAACAAGTAACGTGAAAATCGTCGTCTTTGATCATGATACGATTCATTTTGTTAATTTGATTTGAGAGCGTTTGCCCCGTGTTATACCAACTACCAAATAAGTAGTAGTAATATCCAATCCATAATATGCAGAGGCGCTTTCTCCCAGTGGCAAGTCCAGCCCTGTTATAGCCCGTTCGAAACACGGGTTCGTTTATAATCTTTTCCATAATAGTATTGCTAAAAATTTTACTTTTTGTATATTTAACACGGACTATATTACATGACTTAATTTACAACATTTGTATATTAAGTCATGTATTATGTTGTACTCTCATTTGTATATTTTTAGTTAATGAAGTGATTTAAAAAAAAAAAAAAAAAACACGGACTATATTTATGTTTAGTTATCTTCTTACCCTTTTAAAATCTAATTTCTAACTAGTTATTAACCAATAATGAACTTAAACGTGGAGAAGATAGAGTTTGACAAGGTAAAATGAAGAAAAAAAAATTGGTCTTTACACTTATCCTATTGTAAACACGGGTCGGAAAAATTTCCCGGCTTCGCCCCTGATTCGTCCTACTATTCTTAGCTAGCTACTACTCATAAGATAAAATTCCAGATCCTCTAATTAATTAATTAATGTCTGCGAAACTTCCTCCTCCGTTTATATATTTGATTTGATATTTCGATTGTTTTGTTTCGATCTCATCATCTTTTGTTTTGTTTTGTTTTGTTTTCTCACCATTTGCTTATGATTATCATCAGTCAAAAACCACCAGAATTGATACTACACACGTAAATTAGATTAGTAGTATTGGCCGTACGTACGTCATCATTTATCAGTGAGATATCAGGTACGTACCTTATACCTACTGTTAATCTTCATCAATTTGTTGCATTCATAACAGTACATTGATTGATTGATCGGGATAGATGTTAACTAATCGATTACGAAAAATTGGATCGTATTTTGCTGTTTTTTCTTCTGCAGTACGAGCGCGAAAGGGTAATTAAATCGAGTAGGGCTGGCTCATTAATCTGAATCTTTTCTGTTCTTGTTGTTAAGATTGAGGATAGTTTCACTCATCAGTATAATGTAGGAGTAAAACCTTAGCTCTAGATTTCATTTCATTTTGTGGCCACGCCGAAATAAGCTCTAGATTTTCGTGGCTACGTTGCATGACCATGAAATATAAGAGCATGAATGCATTTCATGTGGTCTAGTAGTATATCTGGTTTTTCAAAGTATTTTCCGCGGTTGGTTTTGCACCGAAAAAACTAGAGAGAAATTTGTCTGTTAGATTCTCACTATGACATGCAAGCACATCTAAGATATACTACTGTTGTACGTATTTGTTTGTAGTCAGATTATATATAGTAGTAACCTGGAATCAGAATGAACCAGACTGCAATTGACATTCAAGATACCCGTGTGTCAACCCCAGCTTCTGATCACCCGCAAAGGGAATCGACCTCAAAGGTTCGTACACAATAAATACCTTAATTAAGCAAGCTAGCTAGCTGTCATGATGAGATTGATGCATGCATGACTTTGTTCATATTTGATAATTTGAGATTTTCATTAATTTTCCGGTTTGCAGTTTTCGCTGAAGAAGCTTGGATGTTCTCTTGTGCTGGCGTATGAAAGCTTTGGGGTGGTATACGGAGATCTCAGCACTTCTCCGCTCTATGTTTATAAAAGTATATTTGACAGGAAGTTGCAGCATCATCAGAATCCTGATGCAATTTTTGGGGCCTTTTCGTTGATCTTCTGGACCTTGACACTCATTCCATTGATCAAATACGTCATCATTCTTCTCCATGCTGATGATAACGGTGAAGGTATTATTTATTTGTATGCCACCTTAAATTAAATCAATGTTTTCCAAATATTCATCACGCATGTCACCTACACTGACCAACCTTTATAAATATCCTCGCTGCAGGTGGGACATTTGCTCTATACTCTTTGCTTTGCAGACATGGAAAGTTCAGCTTACTTAACAATCAACAGGCAGCTGACGAGGAAATCTCAGCTTACAAATATGGTCATCGGACACAGTCCTCCTCATCTCTGGCATTTAAAAGATTCCTTGAAAAACATAAAACATTAAGGCACGCCTTGTTGCTTTTAGTTTTGCTGGGGGCTGGGATGGTCGTAGGTGACGGTGTTGTTACTCCTGCTATGTCAGGTACGCGTAAATACTACTCTTTCCAGATATATTGGTCTTCTTTCATTTCAACAAGACTATACAGAAATAGTGTTTTATTGCTACACAGAAATCATCTTCTCTGTCGTCATTTGATCACTTATTTCTTATACATGGAGAATATACATCTCCATTACGAGTTGAGATTAATAAATCACGTAAGAGGTTTTAATTTTATTTGCAGTCTTAGCATCAGTAGCAGGACTGGAAGGCATGGTCCACAATGTGTCCCATGGTATAAATGTCCATTGTTTTCAGTTTTATTGAAATAATTGTTTTCCTTGCTGTTTATTTTTTAATATCTTGACTGATTGTGAAAATCATTTTCCCCTGTTGCCTTTCGTCTTTAGCGGTAATACTCTCCATATCTTGCGTGATACTGGTAGGGCTATTTGCTTTGCAGCATTTTGGCACCCACAGGGTTGGTATCCTGTTTGCACCGATAGTAGTCCTCTGGTTGATAACAATCTGCTCCGTTGGATTGTATAACACCATCAAATGGAACCCGAGAATTGTGCTTGCTATTTCGCCACATTATATTGTCAAATTCTTTAGAGAAACTGGGAGAGATGGATTTGTTTCACTTGGAGGGGTCCTTCTAGCCATAACAGGTAAGTAATTCGTTTACTTTCTAATCTTAGCTGGGACGATAAATTACTTGTTTTGCATTTTGATGAAGTAGTTCTTTGTCATGGTATATTAGGTACAGAAGCCATGTTTGCAGATCTTGGCCATTTTGATGCATGGTCCATAAGGGTGAGTGTTATTTTCATAGCAAAATTGGCGAATAATCAACTGTACCATGCTTTTGGCGTTCGTATTTTCTGTTTCCTTCTTATTTATTTGTTAATATGTACTCTGCAGCTTGCATTTATCTGTGTTGTATATCCCTGCTTGGTAATTCAATATATGGGTCAAGCTGCATTTCTGTCAAAGAATATCCATTCGATTCCAAAGAGCTTCTATGATTCGATTCCAGGTTAGATGAATGTACTTTATGGAGATGCTTCTGAACGCACGTAAGGAGATGCTTCTGACTTTTGCTTGGGCTTTTAGTTCCTTTTCCTTACGAAAGTCCAAGCAGAAGTGTAAAATGGCTCAACAATAAATGACATTGTTGAATATTGCATTAAAGTAGAATTCAGTTAGCTTCAGTTTGTAGATGCATGGTAGTTAGTGACATTGTTGAATCTTTCAGGCCGTATGCGTTGGCCTGTTTTTGTCATTGCCACTCTTGCGTCTATTGTTGCAAGTCAAGCGATAATTACAGCCACGTTCTCCATAATAAAGCAATGCCAAGTACTTGGTTGCTTCCCACGAGTCAAGGTTGTTCACACCTCGAACAAAATCTTTGGGCAGATTTATATACCGGAGATCAACTGGATTCTCATGATTCTTACTCTTGGTTTAGCCGTTGGCTTCAAGGACACAACTACAATTGGAAACGCCTATGGCAAGTCAATGCTATTGCTTTATCTCTCTTAGTTTCACATTTTGGTGAAAGTGAATCTATGCCAATCATGATTCTAATCATCGTAATACTGCTGCGAAGAACCACAAATTTTAACTTAGTGCCTGTTTCAAAAGATTTCTGAAAACCAACTATATCGTTTTTTAGCAGAATCACCAGAATAGGTGTTTGCCAAATCTGCTTCTTATAATCTCCATAATCTGGGGGAAAAAAAAAGCTGATCTTATAGCTGCTATTTGATTCTTCATCTCAGACCCGCTCACAAGTGTACACTTTTCTGATTTCTTGCAGGTCTAGCCGTCATGTCAGTAATGTTCATTACAACATTTCTCATGGCACTCGTGATAGTAATTGTCTGGCAAAGGAGCGTTTTTCTTGGTATAAGTTTCCTCCTATTCTTTTGGACTTTCGAAGGTGTGTATCTCTCAGCTGCACTCACGAAAGTCCCCGAAGGAGGCTGGGTGTCAGTTGTACTTTCTCTCATATTCATGCTTGTTATGCTCGTGTGGCACTATGGAACTCGTAAGAAGTATGACTTTGAACTGTACAATAAGGTTCCCATAAAGTGGATTCAAAACCTCGGTCCTGGACTTGGTGTTGTTCGTGTTCCTGGTATAGGCCTCATATACACTGAGTTGGCTACAGGAGTTCCACCAATCTTCAGCCATTTTATAACTAATCTCCCTGCTTTCCATAATATTATGGTTTTTGTTTGCGTAAAATCTGTTCCCGTACCCCACGTCTCGCCTGAAGAACGGTTTCTCATCGGCAGAGCTTGCCCGAGACCGTATCGGATGTATAGATGCATTGTCAGATACGGGTACAAGGACTTGCCTGGAGAAGATGAGAATTTCGAGAACTTGCTGATTCAAAGTATAGGCGAGTTTATTCACATGGAAGCAGCTGAGCCTCAGCCTTCAACGCCCGAGTCATTGTCTTGTGATGGGAGGATGGCAGTCATAGGTTCGAGAAATTCTCTGCACTCTGGTTTGTCCCTGATTGCAACTGAGGTAGCGGAGGATGATGTTAGTACAACCAATACATTCCAAACTGGAAAATCTTTAACTATTGAAAGTTTTAGATCAGCTGTGGATGAAGAGAACCCCCAGATGAGGAGGCGTAGAGTGCGATTTCAAGTTCCTGATCAAAGTCCTGGGATGGATCCGTGTGTGAGGGAAGAACTTGTAGACCTGGTTGAGGCGAAAGAAGCAGGTGTTGCATACATAATGGGGCACGCATATGTAAAGGCTAAGCACTCATCCTCCTGTCTGAAGAAGCTTGTGGTCGATTTTGGTTATTCGTTTCTACGCAAGAATTGCAGGGCTCCGGCTGTCACACTCCGTATTCCTCATATTAGCCTTATTGAAGTAGGCATGGTATATTATGTCTAACAAAGTTAAAGATTGATGATCATAGCTAGCTAGCATTATCATACCAAACCGATCAATCAGGTTTTCTTGGTGCAGCGCTGACATGTAGTTAGAGAAGCTGCTTAGCTTGATCTTGTGATCTCACTCGAAATAAAAGTTTTGTAACGTTGCTTCATTTTTTGCCACGATTTTTTATTCTATTCTGAGAAAAATCCAGCTTTTGAAGAGATTATATAATGATCATCCTCAATGTGAACTAAAATGTCGTTAACTGTTCTGTTATATTTATCATTTTGTGGTTGTTTATGAGCACAGACCATGTCATATCAGGTGTGTGAGGTGATGTTGAACCAACACTATCAAGTTCTGTTTAAGTTACGTTTTCTACTCAGCAGCACGCATGATATTTTGTTACTCCAGGGCCACGCCAGCTCATGAACCGAATGTGTGCTGCTATTCAATCACGCCTGTCCACCATCTCTGGGCATTGAGCCATTGCTCCTGACTTAGACCGGTTAGTGCATTTACATTCCCTTTATTTATAGATTCTCTGTTCGCTACCTGTACATTTTATTTCGTTCTTCAACTGCGAATTTCATTCTTGCCGCTGCCTTTTTTTTCTGCTTCCAACTTAGTAGCAGAACATACCCTTTCAGGCCCGGTGTATTGTCTGTTTCTATCAGGTTGACATCTACTGTATTATCTCTCTGAAACATCTCTTCAGATTGTGCATTGTGCATCATGCATAAGTGAGCTAATTTGATTATCTTATATAAGCTAGCGGCTATATAGTATACTGCTAGTCTGCTACATCAGACTCTATGTTACGAGGACTCAGCACGAAGTACCAGACACGGTGTGTCAGAATGAATTTTATTTCACTATATTTTTTGCCTAAAATGAATTGTACTATTTCCGTACTCATGTCAGAGTGTCGATTGTCTGACAGGGTGTGCAAGGGGAATTGGAGATTCCGGGTAACATATATCACAGCCCGAGCTTCTTTATTCGCTAGTTGTTTAGTCTTTTTAGACAATAGTCCCATCTGGGATCACTGCACTCCTTACAACTACAACAATTCCTTCTGTGATGATATATCCTTTAGCAGCTTCCATGTCCCCTTCTTGCACGTTGTCTTTGTTTACGATCTGCACAAAAATACTCATCTTATTATCATAACTTCAGTTCTCAGTTCAACTAGTCCAGGTGGTGCATAATGTTGTTATGAAACTGAACATACCATGACATTTTTACCGATCCTTGCATTCTTATCGACTATAGCTTTCCTTATGAGCGAGCCTTCCCCGATTCCAACTGGAATATTATTATTGCATGTCATGACTTCCCCGTCACTGTTCCCATTCTGCACATTTTAATGCTTGTTAATTCATTCATTTGTTTTTTGTTTTTCTCCAGTTTTGTGAAACGAATGGAATACTCCCTCGTGCATACTTGATAATAGGAATCAGAACCAAGAATGACAGAATCTTCGATAATACTTCGGTCTCCGACCCTTGTCCTCATACCAACAACTGATCGCTTTATCCTGCATTGCTGCTTGTAAGAGACGACACAGCAAGGTTCATATGAATGAATGAGATATATAGAGGGAGACAAAAAAAGAAAGACAACAATAAAAGAGCTTCAACATAGATAATCTTTTACGTACACTGAGAATGCAGCCATCTCCGATTACAGAATCTGTGATAACTGCATCAGCTACAAGCGTTGGAGGAAGATGGCGTGGCAAAGTATAGAGAGGAGAACCTCTATCGTAGAAGCTGCTACGCGTGAAAAAAAGAAGTTAGCCGGTGGAGGTTAATTATCAGATATTCATCAGGTAAGACGTACATTCCATTAAAGTTACTGACTTATATGCTTTGTTTTTCCTCTGAATAGTCTCCATATTTGCTCTGTAGTATGCTCCTATGCTTCTCATATCCTCCCAATACCCCTCGAACCGATAAGCATGAATCTAGAAATTCAATGTTGAGGAATCAAAGTCTTTTATATTTTAAATGATGACACAGCATATTAGGTAAACTTGTACCTTCATTCCCAGAGAAATGGCACCAGGGATCACTTCAGTCCTTAAGTCATTCGCAGTGGGATAATATTCAGCTAGAAGCTTTACCATTACGCTCCTATTGATCACGTAGATTCCCATACTGGGAAAATCACAAGTCTCATTTCCACCATCAAAATTTACCTGAAACAAAAGTTAAATAGTACAGTACTAAACTAAGAATTTTTTTTGAGAGTAGAAGAAAATAGAAAATTCTGACATTTACTGTCATTTCAGCTGATTCTTCTCTATATTCGATGACTTGGTCCTGCGCATTTAGTTTAAATACCCCAAGTCCTACATCCACCTCATCTTTCTTTCCATTAAACACTGAGACGGTTATATCAGCTTTGTTCTTGCGGTGAGCGTCTATAAGTTTCTGATAATCCATCTTATAGAGATGATGACCTGGAAGAACCAGAAACTCGATAACTGGATACTCTTCCAGCACCCATAAACACCTCCTTATTGCATCTGCAGTTCCCTATACACCACATGTATGTCCTTAGTGATCAAAGCACCAAAATTTTATTACGAAAATAGCAAAACAGGCAAAGCAGTAAAGAACACATACGTTTCAGAACATGTTTATACTAATGAACAATACCTGAAACCAGCTGTTCTCTTCTGGACTTTGACATGCTGCGATAACTTCAACGAGCCCCTCCTTTGACAGACGAGCTCCTGAGTACGCTCTTGAGAGGTGAGAATTAAGAGAAGTGGAATTATATTGCGTCAGGGCGTAGATTTTGGTTATGTTGCTGTTAATGCAGTTGCTAATAACTGTGTCGACTAGTCTGTAGTTTCCTGCTATAGGAATCGCTGCTTCGGATCTTCTCTTTGTTAATGGGTACAGCCTGGATGGCTGAGAAGATCCATCTCCAAACACTATTGCTGCAACACTCTTGAAAATAGGAAGAAAAAAAAAGTTATGTCCATCAACACCAATGCAAGGAAAAAAAGTAAGTTGGATAATCGAATTACCTGGTTTGCGGGAGGGAACAACGAATACGGGCAGTCCCCGTTCTGTGAATTCCTCGCAATTAAACCCGGTCTGTAACAGAGATTACTGATCTTGAGAGACAATGTGGAAGTAGGAGACATGAGACAAGACATGCAGTTAATAATCTCAACTTCTTTCAATTAGTATGATCTTTAGATTTGCTTGTTGCTGTGATTCTTCTTCTGTTCTTCATCTGATTGTATATAGTATGTGTTACAGGTATAAAAAAGAAACAAGTGGTACTGATACATTATGTAAAATATTATTCAAGTGACAGACAGTTTTTGATGCATAGCTTGTTTGAGTTAAAAGTCTTGTACAATATAAACAATCATCCAATAATATCTCAAGCTGATCATGAATAGAACCTTTTGTTACCTTAAACTAGGCTTGTTTGGAATCAGATTCTAAGCTTCTGTTGTCTCTTTCTCTTTGTTGTCATGTGAGACATATAATATATACTCCCTTCCGTCTCATAACAGATGTGTCATTTTTACTTCTCAGGGTCGATCATTATATATAGTTTGAGACTTTGAGATTAATTCGTAGTTAAACTTGAAAATGGTTGAATCTAAATGTTCGAAATGACACGAAGTGTGTTTTCGACGTGGACTTATCATCTTTTAGTGACTTTATCAGTTCGTTTGGTAAAACGGGCACTAATGTTCTAGCCTATGGAATATAGAATGAATGACATCCTAAACAAGTAGGTTACTATGAAGCAACCAAATACAGTAAGCTTTTTGGTAAAATGGAACCTTTCTGTTTACTATTAACTTACTACTAACATCTATATATAACCCTTTGCTTTGTTTTTACTGTTGCAATACAGTAAAAATTGAGGGAATTGAGATCTTGTTGTATTCAATAAAGTTGGTTTATTGCATGAGTAGTATATGATACAGTACATGTTGGAATTTGGTGAGGGAGGAAGTTATGTCTGGGAGAGGGAATTCAATGGAGTGTTTACAAAGATATTCCCTCAAGCTTTTGTGTACTTTTATTTTATATACTTATGTGACTAACAAAAACAATCTTTTTTACTACTATTGCCTAATTGTGTGCAAGAAGATCTTAGACTACTTATTTTCATAATAAAATAATCGAAATGCATTTTTAGATACTTAAAAAACCGGTTCAGAAGCAAACGTATCTATACAATTGAACCAATATCGGAGATGGGAGTATTGATCTAAAAGTTCCCTTAGCTTTGATCAAGGCCAAACTCAACATGTTACCTATTTTTCGAACTACACCTTATATTTCGTATTCAAGTGTTTGACAATCATACTAGAATGTGATTACAATATCATATGTTATAGTATACCATCAAGTTGTCATGCATTCTCTTATCAACTAGCTAGTTACGGTTAAGACTTAAGAGCTACATTCAGAACTAGCAATACGCATTATGTAACAAATAACACCACTTCCGTCTTCAAAGGGATTACACCTTCATCTTCCTAACTTCAGGTTACTTCCAGTTTCATCTATTTATATATCTTGAAGAACAGAAGATAATAATAATAACAATATTTTTTATTATTTATGATCAAGTCAAAATTGAAAGTATGTTGTTAAACCAAAGCTGTTTTGTAAAATGGCCTTCAACAAAATTGGCCAAACAAAAATGTTATAGTTATAGTTATTATTATAATTATAATTATAACTACTACAATGGATTTCAGAATATCAGTTTGATATTTCCAAAAGAAACAGTGAGATCAAGAATTATTATTGTTGGTAATAATCTTCATCAACAAGTCATGGAGGAGGAGGAGGAGGAGAGGGAGAGTTCAAGTTGCAGTGGCGGCATTGGAATTTTCGAGTTTTTTCAAGGGAAGAACATTTTCATTACTGGTGCTACTGGTCTCGTTGGTAAAGGTACGTATCTATCATATCGCACACATACATTTTGAAACTTAATTTCTAGGGCAAATTACAACCCTTGGATCGGATATGGTTACGTTGTCAAACTAACTAGGGCGTGGAGAAGCTAATAAGATCCACATTGGTGGGTTAAATTTACTTGTTGATCAAGGCTGACAACCAGGATGCTCCATTTCAAAGATTCACTAAAGAAGTGAATATATGCATGTTCTGTTTAGTCGAGTTCAGATTTCTCCGAACGAAGAAAACAAGACCTAATATTGGTGTTGATTTAACAGCATATGTGAATGGAAGCAAAGAAGGGGTGATTTTGGAGACATTAATTGGGAATGAAAATGAAAAGAATATATAAGAAGATATTGTTAGTAAATCCAGATGAAGAGATAGACAGGGCTTCCAAATTAGCTGCTGCTTCTTCACCTCATCTAACCACAACCGTCAAAAAGCTTGGCCAACAGAACCAAAACAGCTGTTACATTTTGGTTTTTCTGGTCCGCCAGTTTCAACGTATGTTGACTACGAATTAACATGATATATATGATTACGGCGTTCAGAGCAGAGTATTTTGGATTGAGTAATGCATATCAACTAAGCAAGGTTATGGGTGAGATACTGAGATGATAGTAGTCCGGAATGCTGCAAACAGTAACATTCCATTGCTGATCATGAGACCTAGTATAGTTGACAGCACTTACACGGATCCTTTCCCGGGATGGATACAAGGAAATCGAATGTTCGACCCTGTCCTTTTTGCCTATGCCAAAGGACAACTGCCTGGTTATGTAATGTGCTAGTATCCGCTCATACTCTAGTAGTCAGGGACGGAACCAGTGGAAGTATAGCCGCCTAACTTCAAAACCTGAATCCGGAACCAGGGGGAGTATAGTCCATAGTGACATCTATGTTAGATGAATGATAGAGAACATGCAATGAGACTCAGTATTGTTTATTAGAGGGTACTTTTTCCTTAATATCTAAAAAAAATGGCAACTTAAAAGATAAATCGACAAATTCAATCATGCTAATTCTAGCCTCTGTAATTGTAAATTCTAAATATCGATATAGATCGTGTAATGGTGTGTGAATATGTTTACATAACGGTAGTGACATGATGGATATGAATGATTATACTCATGTGGGGACATTTATTGATTTGAAATATTACTAACACTTTGTCCGAATCATTTAAACAACTCAAAATTATTTTCACATGTAGGCCCCAGGATTGAAATGTCCCAACATTTTATTCAAATCACCTAAACTCAAAGTTTTTCTCATGTGGTCTCATCTCATCC
>JAQRGC011840356.1:0-10953 GCA_028659135.1 Plantago lanceolata
GGGGGGGGGGGTTGCCACTGCAGTTTGAGCAAATGTTGAGGTTTTTTAAGACTAGAGAAAGATGCCAGATGATCACTTATCATCTGTAGTAATCTAGTATTAAAAGTGTGAGCATCAAAATCTTCATGAACAAATTTTTTTTGGTTCCTGCAATACCAGATCTGCCAAAAGAATATCAACGTTTTTATTTTTTCCTCCAAGCTAAGTTTGCTGAAGAAAATGATATCAGTTAAACTGTGACAATTATTGTGAACAATCCAACCCCTGATAGAGTTGGAAGTTTGACATTCAAAGAAAAGGTGAGTGCTTGTTTCATCAGCCATATTACAGAGTGTGCACACTGGAGAGGGGATAATATTAAATTTTGCTAATCTAGTGGATGTTGGTAGTCTGTACTGTATTGTTAACCAGCAAAAGAACTTTACTTTGGGTGGTATTTTAAGGTCCCACAAAGCTTTCCACGACCAGTCTCTCTATTTGTCAGGAAGTTATAAGCTGATTTTATAGTGAAGCTTCCAGTTTTGTTCTCTCCCCAAACTAATGAATCAAACTTTGGATTTCTGGGAAGAGGGATACCAATTACTTCATTTACAAGTTCTTCAGGTAGAAGTGAATGAAGTATTTGGTGATTCCAGGTCCCAGCTTCAATAACTTGGTTCACTAGAATATTGGAGTTTGTAATAGTAGGAACAAAATCCTTAAGTATTTTGTTCCCTACCGATCTGTCTTTCCAGAAGTTTATATCTTTACCAAGTCCCACCTTATAAGCTAGCCCTTGTTTAAAACCTCTTTTAGTTTAACTAGGTTTTTCCAGAACCAGCTACTTTGTGGTTTCGCTACTGCCCGGAGGATTGTGGAATGAGGGAAATACATCTTCTTATACAGCTTACTCCAAAGGGAATCTTCATCAGATAGGAGTCTCCAAAGGTGTTTGAAAGAGTAAACATTGTTAAGAAGGGTAAGATTCCTTATTCCTAGTCCTCCTAAGGCTTTTGGTTTACAAATTTTATTCCAGTTAATCTTTCCTTTGGCCATGCCATCTTTATTACTATTCCAAAGGAATTTTCTATTCAGTTCTTCAATTTTCTGGATGCAAGAAGAAGGCATGGAGGTTATAGACATGTAGTAAGATGGAACTGCATTTGTTACAACTTGGATAAGGGTAATTTTTCCAGCATATGACAGGTGTTTATTATACCAGTTATTTGTTTTTGTCGATACCCTATTGACCACTTAATCAAAGAGGTCTAATTTTCTTGCTTCCCATAAGGAAAGTATGACCTAGGTATTTAGCTAGTCTTTTGTTTGGAATTACTCCCAATTTCTGTGTAATTCTTTGCTTGGTTCTGGTAGGTGTGTGGGGGGAGAAGATAATTCTACTCTTTTTCCAGCACACATGTTGCCCAGAAGCCATAACATACTGTGTAAGGGTGCTTTGGATAGCTTTTAGTGAGGATTTATTTGCCTTGCTGAAAATAAGGCAGTCATCTGCAAAGCTTAGAATAGGTATGGGGGGCCCTGTTCTAGAAGCTTTGAGAGGAGTAAATTCCTTAGTTTCAACTTTTGATAATAACTGATGAACTAGCAGTTCCTGGCATAAGATGAAAATATAAGGGGAGATGGGATCTCCCTGTCTTATTCCTCTACTAGGTTGCCAGGTTTCAGAGAGTTCATTGTTAACTTTTACTCTAAAGGAACAAGTTTTAATGCAGGTCATGATAAGCTTGATGAGATGGGGACTGAAATTGAATTTGTTGAGTGTGAACTCAATAAAATCCCATTTTAGTTTGTCATAAGCTTTCTCAATGTCCAGTTTCAGAGCTAAAGAATGAACTTTAGCCTTCTTATTTTTCTTACTCATAGTGTGAAGGATCTCATGTGCCATCATAACATTCTCACTTATGAGCCTACTTGGTACAAAAGCATTTTGGTAAGGTGATACTATGTTTTTAAGGTGGGGTCTTATTCTTTGAACTAGGATTTTGGTTATAATCTTATAGGCAACATTACAAAGGCTTATAGGATTGGGTGATAAGGTCAATAATCTGTAGGTAGAACTTGCTGTTGCACCCATCTGGGCCTGGAGCCTTATCAATACCAATTGTTTTCAGTGCTGCTAGTATTTCATCTTCAGTGGGTAAGGTGGTAATCATGGTATTGTCAGGGTCTTTGAGAGTGGGTACCTCAAGGTTGTGGAAAGGAGTTAGGTCAATTTGATGGCCTTGAGATTGGTTTTTGAAGAAACAAAAAAAAGGTGTTGAGGATATTCTTATTATCATAGGTCCAGATATCATTCTCATCTTTTATGCCATGGATATGTGCTCTTCTCTTTTGATCAGATGCATAAGCATGGAAATACTTAGAATTAGTATCTCCATGTTTAAGCCAGTTATTTGTAGCTCTCTGAGCCCAAAAAAGGATTTTTGTGTTTAAGCAAATCATTTATTTCCTTCCTTAGACTTGTGTCTTTAGGGCCTAAGAGAGCAGGGTTAGAGTGAAGTTTCTCAGTGATTTTCAAAAGCTCCTTCTTCTTAGTTCTGATTTATGAGTTAATACTAGAAAGCTGAGTTAGAGGCCAATGCGCAGCTTCATCTCCCAACAATCTTAAACTAGTAGTTAAATTAAAATTTTGCTTCCTAGTTTCAAGTTCCCAGAAAGATTTAAAGTGAGTTTGGAAAACACCAGTTTCAATCTACATGTTTTCAAACTTGAAATCCTTTTTCTTTAAATTTTCACAAGGGTTGGTGTCAACAAGCAGGGCAGTATGATCAGAAATAGTGTTAAGTACATTCCTAACTTTGCAATGGGGAAACAATCTTAACCAACTAAGATTTCCACAAGCTCTATCTAATCTAATGCAGATAAAGTTAGAAGCATACTGCTTATTACACCAAGTGAAAACAGGGCCACTATAACCTAGGTCCATTAAGATGCACTGGTTTAACACATTATGGAACTCAAAAATTCTATTCCAATTAGGATTTGAACCTCCTACTCTCTCATTAGGTGAAAGTATAGCATTAAAGTCACCAGCAATAAACCAAGGGCCAGAAATAGTATTGCTAATGGAAATTAAATCAGACCATACATGTTGCTGAAGAGCAGGTTGAGTGTGGTTGTAGACTGATGTCATGCAAGCAAAGGCCGCCTGGTTGGGGAAGCTCAGTTCAAAATGTGCCAATCTTTCTGTGGTTCTTTTTGTTTCCATTTTCAGTTCTTGTTCTTCCCTCCCATCTTGGGGCAATCAGCTGATGGTGAGACAATGTGATGCCTTGTGTATCCAATCTTTGCCAAGCTAGCCGTCTTGGTGAGGGTTTTGTTCAAAGTTGCTCTGGTATCCAGGAGTAGTATCATCACCGGTTGATGCTCTTGAACATAGTTCCTGATTGCCTGGATTATTTCTTGCCTTAGGCTTCCTCTTACATTCCAATACAAAAACTTCATTGATACTGGATCGATGACATTCCTCCACTCTGCTTTGTATGGATCATACACCTTCCCATCTCTGACGCTTTTGAGATGATAAGGCACTATCTGTGGCGTTATTTCTCTCACTGTTGGTTTGAGCACACAGTTTTGTATGATTGTTTTATGGTTGGTACTTGAAGTTATTGTTGAACAGGGGTTGGTAAGCATAATAGTGTTTTTTTTATGTCTCCCAATCTCAATCTTATGTAATTTCAAATTTGAACCTTAAACTTAAAACCTTGAGGTTCCTCAACCTTTTCCAATTATAAAAATAGAAGCCAGGTGTCGATCGATCGAGATCCAAATCGCCGACTAACATGCCACCTCAGAAACTAAAAACGGTCCAATCAACTCAATCTATTTCATCAACCCACACACTTCCCCATTTCGCACTCCCTAAACCACCACCTGCATCGCCACCTTGTACATTGCCTTTTCGGGCTTGTACATCCATGGCTTCCCAACTCCCCTTAGTACAAAACTCCGGTTCCGAGCTCGACGACTCCTTATCCAAACTCGAGAACTTCCTCGGCTTCCTCGGTTTCTGCCAGTACACGTTCCCGCGCGCCGTTGTCTCCTGGATCGCGTTCTGTATCCTCGCCGTCGCTGTGCCGCTCCTCTCGGTAGAGTACTCGCGGTGCTCCGACTGCGACAAGTTCGAGATCGAGACGTTCGAACTTGAAATCATCATCTCCCGCGCGGTGGTTGCCGCCGTTTCGCTTCTATGCGTGTCGAGGAACCTCAGAAAGTATGGGGTCAGGAAGGCTCTGTTTGTTAATCGCTGCCATGGGAACTTGGCGCAGTTTCGGAAACAGTACATTCAGAAGATTCGAGTCAGTGGTTTTTACTTTTTACTTTTACTACTTTGCTTTCTTTTTTATCGTCTTCGAACTTCAGTTTGGTTCATATTCATTAAGTCTATGTTATTTTCATCATAAAATTCATTATTTTCAGTTCATTTCTGTTTAGTTTTGTTCGGTCTTAGTTATATTTTATACTTACACTTCAGTTCTGTTCATTTCTATTCAGTTCAGTTCAGACGAAGAGAACAAAGCCTAATTCAGTTTATGTTTGTTTAAGTCTTCAATTCAGTTCGATTTATTGATTTCGGTTCATTTTTGCTTAATTCAGTTAAGTTCAGGTCTTCAATTCAATAGTTTAGTTCAAATTCAGCTACGTATGCTAGCATGTGCACAGTAAGCCCACTCGCACATGGCCACACTTTTTGGGGGGGGGCCTCGGAGCCCAAACTACTGAAGCCCAAGAGTAGGCTTCTTATTTATCTAAAAATAATAATAATTCACTCCGGTTCACTTCAATTCAATAGTTTAGTTCAAATTCATTAAATTTTCGTCCATTTGAGTTCAATTGAGTAGTTCAGCAGTAGAGTAGTTCACTACCTAATTAGATTCATTTAATGAAGTACTATATTTTTGTATTTATTATCTTCGAACTTCAGTTCGGTTCAGGTTCATTACATTCATTTCAGTTGTTGCATAGTTCAGTTGAGCTTGTATTCATTAAATTCATTTTAATTGAGTTTAGTTCATTTTCATTAGTTGAGTTCTGTAGTTCAGTAGTTAGCCTTGTGGTTGTTAAGGCTCTGTGGATTTAGTTATTATCTGTATTTAAGCTAATCAATAGATATTGTTGATGAATTGAACGGAGCTTGATTATATTTACAATGTTGTTCAGGTTTTCTATTGCTTGCTAGGATCATGGTTTGGGGTCTGCTTTTTGCTGAAGGTCACACGTGAATTGATGCAAACTTTTTATTTGAATCGTGATCCGTGGTGGTCATCTAGCATCTTGTTTGTTGCTAATATATCGTCATGGTCATATACGACGCTGGTGTTTCTGGCTGGGTGTGCACTGTTTAACTTGGTTGGGAATTTGCAAGTGATACACTTTGAGAATTTTGGAAAGTTTCTGGAGAACGATTTGGATGTTTCGTTCTACATTGAAGAACACATGAGTCTGACTTACGACTTATCAAAAATAAGTCACCGGTTCAGAATGTTTCTTCTCCTGCAGTTTTTGACTGTCACAGCTAGTCAGTTTATGACATTGTTGAGGACAACAGAGAATCAAAGTATCATCAACTTGATCAATGGAGGTGATTTCGGGGTATGTGATCCGTTTCTTTCTCTTGTTTAACTCAAATAAACACTTTACGGCATTACTGACCATGAAAGCTAACTCTGGAAGATCTGGCTTTTGAGAAAATACTTCAGTTGACTAGCGTATTACACATTCCGGTCACTGAATAACGAGTATATCTAATTCTAATATGTCACTAATTCACCTAATACTCTATGCAGGTAATGTCTATCGTTCAGTTAGTTGGAATAGTTCTTTGTATAACTGCAGCTGCTAAGATATCACATAGAGCCCAAGGTCTTGGTTCGGTTGCCAGCAGATGGCATGCTTTGGTTACTAGTAACTCTAATGACGGCTCAGGGCATGGAGTAAATGGTGGAAATTCTGTCACTTCTCCTCCCATGGTCCCATTACCTGTTAGTTATTCAGAAAGTGATTTGGAATCTGCTGATTACATATCCTTCCCTGCAAATCGAAACTTGACATCTTCTACCCCATATCAGAAGAGGCAAGCCTTTGGTAAGTTATTTTATGCGTAACTCTGTTCATGTCGTTTCCAAATTTGAACTGATGAGCTAAACAATGTAAAGTCAACATCTTGCTTAGTCTTACTTTTCTGTGGGCTCAGCAGTTAATTTGCATCTCTTCGTTTTGCAGTTACATACGTGCAGTCCAACACTGGTGGGTTCACCATTTTCGGATGGTTGGTTGACCGGTTGCTCATTAACACAATATTCTTCACTGAACTGTCCCTGGCTTTCTTTGTACTTGGGAAGACAATCACATTCACCGTCAAATAATGATCAACAACACTTCAAGTTATTCCTAACAACGGAAGTCCCATTCCAGGTCTGCCTGCACCACACTCCTTCTATGGGTGGATAAACTGATATCACAGTGGGATAGTTTCCATTTTTGTAGAATGCAGTTAATTATGTGATAGAGTAGTTGGCTAATCTCAAATTTTCACACTACTTAAAAAATCTCAAAGTTGACTCTCAGAAACATGTTCGCAGTTTGCTTTGTGCTTTATTACGACTTGGTCAGTACTTGGTACATATCTGCAATTGCAGTATGTCCATCAATCATTATGCATATTGTTGATTTTTGTAATCATATATGATGCTTCTTCCATTTTTGTGGGTAACTGCGTTAGGATCGTGTTACTGATGATGGATGATCTCTGTATGTTCACCACAATTGTGGACTGTAAATGGAAAAGTTTCAGCTTCATTTATTATAAATGTACCCTCTCTCCCTCTTGTCTGTTCCTGCAAGTCTGCAAACTTCTGGTCAACTGAGAACATCGGATTTGATTTATTTCATGCTAGCATAATAGTATGTACTTGGCTTGGGTAGAAGAGAAGAGGTATTGATTTTCAAGAAAATCTGAATTTTACAATAATTGCACTTAAAATAGAGCAACAGCATAATCGAAATTTGAGAAATCATTGTAGTGGACATCGAACAAGAAATCATCCTCCAGAAATGGTGGAAAGTAACTATCTTGATCGTAGGAAACAGTATGCAACGAAGGCAGGTTTGCACTCAAATTTGTCATCTCCGGTTTTTGCACACTGTAACTATCTGTATCCAGCTCGAATGGCTGCGTCCAGAAATCTGGTATTTCGATTTCTGCAGTTGAACTATCTACAACGCTATTTGGGGAAACAGGTTCTTCAGTTTCACTCATCCTACTGTTTGTTTCGCACTTAAAAGCTTGAGAAGAGTCGAATAACAAGTTCTCTGACATGTCCAACATAATAACTTGTTCCTCATTGCGGATAGTTCTCCGTGCTGGATTCCGTATACCACACCGTGGTCCTATGTGTCCATACCAGAAGTTCTTGATTTCGTTGTCTGTCCTTCCTGGTAGCTTCGACGCGATGGCTGACCACCTTCATTAATGTCAATCACAAATTCAAACAATAAATCAGGTTGATGAACAAATTGCAGACTACATATCAGACACTAAAGATATTGATGGAGCTTAGCTTACTTATTTCCAAGTTCGGCATGCAAGTTAAGAATCTTAGCCCGTTCGTATTGGCTAAAGGTCCCCCTTTTCAAGCCCGGTTTCAGATAATTCATCCAACGAAGTCTACAACTCTTTCCACTTCTTGCAAGACCTACAAAAAACGACTAATCATCATATCCGCAAAAATGGTAAGATATTGATGTGTAAATACAACAAGTTACAAACTTACCCGCATATGTTGGCAACAATCGCCAGTTCCAGTGACCGTATCGTTGAACATACCCCCTGAGTGTCTCGTCTTCCACTCTGCTCCATGCACCCTTTCTGATGCCATTGGCATCTGTGAAAGGTTTCATGACCATTTTTGGTCTGTGAGTGAGTTCAATACTATCCAACAAACTTGCTACATATATATACTAGGTTCACAAGATAGTATATAAGTATATATAGCAAGTAAGCAGTTCACTAGATCTTCAACTTTATAAATTTATGAAGTAGAATACAAAAGAAACAAGTGATCAATCAATAGTGAATAGGCTGTCATTTTGGATATAAAATTGGTGTTTTATTACAATTTGGTGGTGAGTTATGATTACAAAATTACTAGTTTGGTCAAAAGAACGTGGTGAATTTTTTGCTCTGATCTGGCTCTTGCAAATTGTTAGTACTATACTAATTGTAGAAATGAGCTACTTGGCAAATTGGTCCTACTTCATACCCAGTTGGGGTATAAAAACAATATTAGATATATAAGGTTGTTAGAACTTAGAAGTGAGCAAGTTTGGAAACTTCTGCTATTTTATGACTAGTTGGGATTTGTCAACATTTCATATGGTTGTTAGAAATGAGCAACTTGGGAAATTTGTCTGTATGCTATGCTATATGTTGTGGGGGAAATGAGTAGGACAAACCATTGAGGAAGTATCAAGTATTTATGATTCTTAAGCCTACCTAGATCATTTTTTTTAACGGAAAAATTTATTCTATTCCTACTTTACTCTTTTACCACCTTTGATGATGTATAAATCTGTCATATGACGAAGGCTCAAAGACGGATCAACCTAGACCAAGGTCAAGAAGCTTGAAAGTCGAACAAGGATCTGGCTACCATGTTGCCCATCCTCCAGAACCTGAATCACATGATCTTCTTAGCCACATGGCCCAACTCCCAACACTCATCCCCAGAAACCAACCGACCGTGATGGAGACTGACCTCTTGCACTACGACGACTCCAGGCACGCTCGATTCTCGACTCCTGTTCAACTATGATCAAAGATGGTCAAAGGGCCGAATCTCGTATTATGCCCACAAAACACGAAACATTAAGTAAGATCTATTGGGCCTTGGTCTATCTGACTTGTTATATAGAGGGCCCAAGGTCTATTGTTATTGGGTCTAGCACGTTAAGTGCCCATAGGCCAAGTCCAACTTGTGTGGCTCAATATGGAGCGAACACTTGGCAACGATCCATGAAGTGAAGTACAATACTCTCTCCATTTTCTAAATTGATGTTTTAGACATTTTTTTAGGCTTTTTAAAATATTTAATGTTTTACCTTTCATTAATGTTTCAACTACTAAATTTTCATTGATTTCTTAACCATGCAATAAATTCTTTACTCATCATTCTCTTACTCTTCCTCCACTTTGGGTTATAAGGATGGTCGAATGTTAAGAGTGTTGAAGTAGCAAAGTGAGGTTGGGGGTTCGAACCCCGACGGATGTATAAAGTGGTTTAGGTATTTGGAGTTATAAGGTGGTCAAGGAGTGTATGGAGTTATAAGGTGGTAAATGTGTAGTTCAAAAAGTAGGAGTAGAATTAGAATAGATTTGCCGTTAAAAAAAATCCATCTTTCTAATTTTTCTTGAAATATATGAGAAAATTACACAAATAATAAACTATTTAAATTTTTGCAATTAAAGTGCTATACTATTTGTTTTTGCACAAACAATACTATTCTTAAAAAATGGTTTCACTCACAATCTTCGGGCCTGATTTCACCAAATTATGTTCACTTTAGCGCATTACAATAGAGGAAAATAATTAAACCTTAATTATTATCTCCAATTGAAGAGTACTACATAAACAAGTATCTTCGACGGATTGAAGATAGAGTACGACAAACACAGCAAATCATACCTCTCTTTGTTCCATCTATTCGACCAATGGGTTGGTATTTACGTCAACACGACAACGGGAAGTTGGTGAACGGTGAAAATCTTGCATCCTTATACAGTATTATGTGGTTGCGGAACTTTTTTAGCCTTGTATATTGTTTATGTGCTTCCATGAAAAGTAAGATGAAGCTTGAGTATTTAAATAACATGATCGTACGTATTGGTTTTTTTGTGATGTTGTTTCAATTTTCTTTTCTTTTCTTTAGTTTGATTTAAAGTCATAACAAAAGAATGTTTTGAGATATTCTATTGCAATTTGATTATTTCCAGAACTTTATGCCTTTAATCTTTTTACAGAGGTCTGATTTTATTAATTTTTTTTCTTTTACTAATGAAACTGGGAAAAATACCACACTATTCACCATTAGAATGCACCATAATGGAAATTTTAGGCATTTTGGTGAAGGCTTTGTTTATTTTAGAGGAATGGTCAATCACTTTGACAACGTCGACTCCGACGAACTCTTAGAAATAGAATTATTTACTATTGCTGGTGAGTTAGGACATGAAAGACAAATAGAGGTCTATTACTCTGTTGGTGGTTTGGACAACATTGAGAGTTTGGCTCATATTAGAACATATATCGATGTGTTTAATTTACTCAAGTATGCTGGAAAAGAATGATGTATCTCATTGTATATTGACCATGATATGAAGAATGTGAACGATATAGTTGCAGGGGATACGGGTGAGTTTGATAGTGGAAAAGGAAGGCATGAAAACTATGCAGACATTGATGATATTGCAAGTGAGGGTGATAAATTTGAGAGTGTAGATGATCAAGAGAGGCTAATTGATGAATTTGATGAAGAGATGGAAGATGATGAATTCACTCGATCAGTGAAAAACTTAGTTGACTCTGAAATAGATGGGAGCGATTTTGACACTACAAAAAAACTCTAGGATACCGACGGATACTATCCGTCAGTACTCAATTCTCGCCCGTCGGTAAATTGGTTACCGACGGATAGATTTTGGTATACCGACGGTTAAAAACACTGTCGGTATACCTTTCGTCGGTAGCAAAATACCGACGGATAGCTATCCGTATGTAAGTATACCGACGTATAGTTTTTATTTTCCGACGGATAGAATATAGAGTGGTTGACCAATTAAATAATTAAATAATCCAAGACATACCGACGGATAGTTTATCTGTCGTTATATTTACCGACAGATGAACTATCCGTCGGTTAGTGTTGTTGACTTTGTCAACAGCTGGTGTTGAC
>JAQRGC011841203.1:0-19167 GCA_028659135.1 Plantago lanceolata
CACACACACAAAAACAGAGGCTGATGGATAACATGGAAGGCTGGATGTCACTAGCAAACCAGTGTGACATGCTCATACCTAGAAGGCATAGAAATAAATTCACGTGAGAATCCAACCTGAGGGCAATGGGAAGTTAAGCTTCTCTTTAACTAACTAGCTAGGTCATCCTTCCAGATGAATAAGTCCATTTTTCAATGCGCTATTGATAACATTCATTTGGGGTTCATCCTCAAAAAGTGCATCATTTCCTAAAGAGAAAATACAATCATTGAGGTGCTCGACATAAAGGCACTGGTGTATAGCCTCATTGAAGCCCTAAAAACTACTTACATATGCAAGAATACAAGGAAATTCCAGTGTCTTCAGAAGTACTTAAGGTACCAAACTAAGACATGGTTTAGTTAAGGTACCAAACACGTTAGGTGGCCTACTCAGGGTACTTTTCTGGATTTTTCCCAGCTACTCTACCTCTATCATGCTAGGGATCAGATAAAGGGAGATTAACACTGACAATCCTGAAGCCATGACAATAATATTCCACAGTTAATTAAGGCCGAATGATCAAAAAGAATACACATCAGACATACATCAATGGAAAGCCAGATCTGCAAACAATAATAATCCTTTTAGACTAGGAGATATAAGCAACAGAGACAAGAAAAATTAATTATCAGAAATGAATCCACAGATCAACATGTGAGAAGTAATACGAACATAATTAGGAGATCACATGAAAAGGTCTGACATACTGATCAGGCAGCAGTGGGGTTGTGTTCACTTGTGGTTGAACGACATGTCCAATAGCAAAGATACCTCCACCATTCACGCCATCCAAACAATGCGCAAACATCCTTCTTACTCTTCCAGTTGAAGCTATCTGTGAAAGCAATGAAGTGTTGGATTTTCCAAATCCCAGTATCCCATCAAGTGCATCATCTGAAGATCCTATATCCCCAGATTGTCTGGCACCACATCTGCTCAAGAGATTGCAGTAAGCAAACTTGAGAAGGGAAGATTTAAATGATTCAAGCAAACAGGGAAAAACCAATTTTCTAGATAGAACTTTTCCACGTGAAAACAAAGTTGAAAAAAATAATACTAATGCAATATCAGACAAATTCAGTAACAGAAGGCAACATCATATTTCTAAAACAATGTGACATTAACAGAGAATATAAATATACACCCATAAGACACAATCAAAACTTACCCAAAAACAACACTTCCATTAGCAGATGTTGTTTCCAAATCACCAGAGACTCTATCATATTGGACAATATCCTCAACCAAGTAGCCAATGCTCTCACTCCCATCTCCATAATTTTCAATGTACAAACATGTTTCATTTGCTCTGCAAGCTAACAGTCTACCAGAATCAATATCTTTACAAGATTGTCGACTACAAGAAACAAGCTTTCCGGTAAGAGAGTCTTTCGGATCATAGAGTGTCAAGTCTATCTGTCAAAAGATAACATAACAAATGTTACAGGAAATATAAAGGTGAGAACAGATGAAGAGTTACTTAACTAAATGCACAAATCCCCATCCCAAGACCCACAACTAATAACAGGATAATGAAGGTTAGACTCATACACCGTGGTACCCTTTTCTAGGGCATTGATGACACTGAATGCAATTGACCCATGTCATGGCGGTTCCGGTGTCAACTTGCACGTAATAATCTTTTGAAGGCGTTCCAATCCCTATTTTTGCATAGTAGAGCCTGTATGATAAAGTAATCATCAGATACCAATATTTCTGCATAACAGGCATGCATATATACATGTCTCTACGTGACTGTCTGCATACAAACCCAAAATGTGCAGATATATGTGTGTCATGTCCAAGCAGACATGCTATCCTATAGCAGAGTGGATGAGTATAATGAAGAAAGGGACCTTCCAGGCCAATACGGATTTCCTAATATAGCATGATGGAAGAGATCTGAAACACCCATATCAAGTATAACATAAATAAACAATTTGGGAATCACAAATCGGCATGTCACAACTCAGATTCCAACATGTTAGAAAACATGGAATTCATTCCATCATATTCTTATAAGCTGCCCTTGAAGTTCCAAAAATGGATTTTCAGAAGCTAGTTCCTCCCCAACCCCAACCCCACCACCACCCATTCATGAGAACATACACTACTACCTAAACCTGACTAAGCAGAGCCTTAAAGTGAGTACATGACTAAGCATTAACTATTTGCTCCATGCACTCCAACATCAAGGAAAACTAGATATGTAATGCAGTAGCCTAAAACAGTAACATACACCAAAATCACCCAGATAATAATTGCAATGAACAGGACTGTTTCAGAGTTAAGATTCAAATTGCATCAACAATCAGCTAATTTAAACACCCATTCTCCCCAACCTTCAGTCTAAATTCTAGAATGAAAAATTAACTCCAGCTGAAAACATAACATATCAGTCTATTTTCATGAAATAACAAACACACAGCAAAATCAAATTCTCCTTTTCCTTTTCCTTTCTCTATTCAAAGGATCATACACTTGTCCCTAAGCCTGAGTAAGCATAGCCTTAAATTCCGCCATGACTTCAAATCGCATCTATCCATCATTAATAGCTAAAATTCAAAATCCAATCTAGTAATACTAGGCGCTACTAGTTCCCTTCCCCCTTCCCCCAGCAGCACAAAATAAAACTAGAGATGTAAATTGATTTCAACAAGCAACAAACAAACACCAAAATCACACAGCTAAGAGGTGAAGAGAAGAGAAATTGGCAGGCAGCTGACCCAACGGAGTCAGGACGGCCGGTGCCGCCTAGAGGCAAGTCAACTCCGGAGAGAATGGCGAGGTGGCGATCGACGTCGTGTGCCCTGAGAGCGCTGAGAGTACGGTCTGAGCCGGCGAATTTGTAATTGACCTTGATGACTCCGTAGCCGTCGTTGATGATAGCTTGATTGAGAGCAAGGAAACTCAGCAGAAGCGTGAGCAGGAAGGACCGTGACGACGACGAGGACGACTCCATTTTTTCTCCTCTGGGTTTCCTTCCTTTTTTTTCTCTTTCTTTCTTTCTTTCTTTCTTTCCTGTGTCAGTCTGACAGTCAGCACACACACATTCGAGTAGATTAATTAACATCAATTAATCTTCTTCTACTCTTCTTTAGTCCACTAAAACCTACTCAAAAGACGAAATGGTCCTCCTACAAAAACAATTTCAAATTCAAAACTATTTCTTACTACTTTTCTCTACTCTTTGAAAAACGAAAACTGAGTGGCAAGTTTAGACACACGGTACCTAAGTTAAGCAAATTCTACATGAACTTCAATTGAAGTCTTTGCGGATAAAAGAACACGAGTCCCAGTAGTCAAATTTCTTTTCCGAAATTACTTGAAAACCATGTTATAGGTACGTTTATGAGGGGTTTGTTAGAACTTGGAAGGAGCTATTCCCTTCGACCTATAAAATTTAACTCCCTTTCTTTTATATGTGTCCCACATAATTGTTTTTTGAAACGGCAAAGAGATGATCAATAATGATTCCCAATTTACCCCCAATGTGACTCGAATCCCCCCAACCTATTGGTTGGAGGGGAAGAGCGTCTTATAACCCACAAAACTTAAATCATTACAGTACTAAAAAAGAAAGTTACGCACACACAAACATCATTATTTCTTACAACAATATTACTACTTCATGACCACATTTCACTTTTACCTTACAATCAAAAAATATTCTACCCCAATAACTTTTCATTTCCTTTATTATTTTAGTCTCTCTTCTTAAACTCCGCATTAACCCCGATGGGTAAAGTTTCACGGGGCGAGGATAGTATGAGTTTTCATACTTGTTGAAAACTTTGTACTCTTGGGTTAGAGATAAATTCTTGTTTATAGTAAGTGATTTTGTGTCTCATTCGCTTCTTCTTCAACACTTTAGCCACCACAAGCATGAGCTTTTCGTTCTCTCGTCTTTTCCATCATGGGAAGACCCGTCGTATGGGAGTTGAGTGCAAGCTCAAGGCGCATCGTGTGTATAAAATACAAAAGTTGGGTTGATAAGACCTAGAAGAAGTCCCACATTGGATATGAGTGGGGTGAGTGTTTGGATCTAATATAAAAGAGTTATTGTGGTGGGGGTACATGCAAAACAATAACTCTTTTCCATGTACCCCCACCACAATAATGCGGAGTTGGATGACTATACTTGGATATGGTCTCATTTGACCGGTTAACTTAGCTAACCATCTAAGCTACTGAATGGTAGAATGACTATTTGTCCATTTGAGTGGTTTAGTCCATCGTGTAAAACGAAAATCCAACCAATTGGAAAGTTGCCCTTTTTTCCATTTACTCTAGTGATACGTGAAAACTTATTGACTTTATCCGGTGTACCAATTTTTTCTTACCAAACCAAATGGTGCCACAATCCTTTTTATAAATTCTTACCAAAATCTCATACTCCAGAAACGCAAAACGGCGCCATTTCATCCATCTTTCCCGCGCGCACAGTAATAAATTAAACAAATACAGATGCACAAATTATTATACTCTTCTTAGGGCTTCACTTCATTGTTGGAAGAGGCCACAAAAATGCTTACCGGTCGTTGGAAGAGGCAAACAGTGCTTACCGGTCGCGAGAGCCTGCTCAGAGTCATCGGAAAACGGCGCCGTTTCCTTCCCAATCGCCGCTCGTTTCTGTCCACTTCCTCCGCCGAGGTACATACAATACTACCACCATTTCTCAACATCTAATTTGCTTAAGTTTCGCCAATCGTCACACATGTTATGTTTCCGATTTTATCAGATCCGAGTAGCTGCGTGCAAAGAGGATGATGATGTAACGGAGAAGAAGAACGATCTGGTGGAAGTAGATAGGGCTGGTGATGATGAATCGGTCAATTGTCCGGTCTGTGAGGCGAAGCTTCCTGCGCACGATAACACTCTTATCAATTCTCATTTAGGTAAAATTTACTGGTCTAGGTGTGGATATGGCTATTAGGATTGAAGCACGGTTGATTCACGATGCTATATTCTTGTGTTGCATAGTTTTTCCATGTTTGATGTACTTCATGTTTGTTTCCTGTATGTACCTGTATATTTTGCTGCTTGACTTGTGTGTTAAATATGTAAATCTGATCATATTGGTTGATTGCTTGATGCTCGATGTGAATTTTAGATAGTCTGTACTCATATATTTTGCAGCTTGACTTGTGTGTTAAGTATGTAAATCTGATCAGATTGGCTCATTGTGAATTTTAGATAGTATGTACTTGTATATTTTGCACCTTGACTTGTGTTAAACATGTAAATATGATCAGATTGGTCGATGCTCGATGTGAATTTTAGTTAAATGAAACAACAAAGTATTGGAGATTGTGCTCATATATTATCCTGTGTGGTGCGTGGTATGGAGTCGATTGCGTACATCTGGTTTTATTCCTGCGTTCACCTTTAAGTTAGCTTGTCTTCTGAAAATAGTGAAAAGAAAATAAGTCATTGCGTATGAACTACAAACTTTTTGATATATCACAAATGTAGTGGTTTTTATACTCTGATGCTACAAGTACATAATTTACCATCTGAGACTAAGGTGGTCTATACTTCATTTTTTGTGTGTAATGGAAGACTATTGGAATGAATCAAATGGCCAAATTTACTAGTACTAGGCAAAACAGAACATTGTCATTTAGAATCACTTTTGTCATCTTTTTCTTATCCATCTGTCTGGTATTTGCTGCTTCATTCACTTCTGTTTCACCTAAATGCTTAATAAATTATTTCCTCATCATGCACTATCTTATTTCTAATTTTGGTACATTTCCGTGTTTTATACTTTGATGAAAATGTGATTTACTTATGATTTTAGATAAATGTCTTTCTCGAGGAAGTAAACGTAAATTGGGCCAGCTTACTCTTCTCCAGCTGAACTTCTCCAGGACTAAAGTTAAAGTCCAGTCCTTCGAGCTGGAGGATGAAAAGAGCCGATTCACACCATGTCATGCATCTGGGTCAGGGAATATCTCTTGTGATCTTATTCATGATTTCAACGAGGCAGATAAGTCTGAAGGGTACAGTGACAACCAAAACGAGTCAAAATTTCATAATGCTGACCTGAAAAGCTATCCTCTGCCTAGTTGCGAGAGCCACTTTCTCCAAAGCAGTGTAACTAATAAATTGCCCTCAGCGCCATCATTATTGGAGACTACGAAGTCTGGTAACGATGTGGGGGAAGATTTTGATGCCGGTGACATGTCTACTATGGTGATTTCAACATTCATTGTTGGCCGTAGGTTTGGTAGCAAACATGATTTAAATCTTGGATCAAGGATATCCCTCTCCAGGGACCCTGACAATGACAAAGATACAAATGCAATTAAGGTTCACATTTTATTTTGATAAGTATTCCACACAACATCCATGGAGTCAACATCTAAGAAAGTTCTTTTATTGTCATTTGATCAGGTTCTTTTTGAAGAGTCTGGGCATGATAGCTCACTTGGTTATTTGCCCAAGGAGTTGTCACAACATCTGTCTCCTTTAATAGACACATTCCAATTAAACTTTGAGGTAAAAGCTTCATTAATCGAGAATATGAGTTGAAGTTTATTAACCTGTGGAGCTCCTTTGGTGCACTGCTATTTTCCATATAATTATACAGTCAGGCTACTGTGAGTGCTCTTGCTGAAATTAACCAACATCATGAATAAACAAAAAGCAACTCTGTGATGCATACTTTCTACTGATTTCCTCCCATTCAATAATTCTTTGTTTTTCTTTCCTACATTGGTTACCTCTCTTTAGCTTCACTTCATATGAGAAAGAGAAACTACTAACTTTGAGCTTTTTTTAAGGCAAAAAATTCACTAACAGCAGACTTTTATAGGGTAACATGTGAGAGACAGTTTTGTTCATGAGTGATAATATTATATTATCATATTTAATCAAATTAAAACTAGCTTAGGAGATTTCATGCCCCTATCCTCTAATACAGCTCCATTCGCATTATATTGAAAATTCAGTCTTGTAAAACTGATGGTTACTTTTGTGGTCTCTGTAATTTGATCACTCGGTTGTTGTTAATAAAGAATAAGAAGATACTTTCAAGCCTTTGATGTTGATTTTTAAACTTTTCTAATGATAACTACTGTCTGGTATATGCATGTCACTAACTTGTATATCTTTACAGGCAAGAATAACTTCTGTACCAAAGAGCCCTGTTGCAGCTATACCCATTCATATTGAATGCAAGGATGTGATGCCCTGTGGTGATGATAATGGGGACAAGATTCAGATTTTCAAGTGTCTTTGGAGAGATGCTGTACATGCTGCTGACAGTGCGACTTCTGCCCCATCTAGAACAACCAGGTATCAGCAGAATCTTGTACTGCTAATAGAAGAGGTTTTGGGGAATAATCCACATCTTTTTACTTCCAGCGAGAAATCTTTTCTAGGTACCAATGAAAGTGTTAAGCATTAATATAACAATGATCTACTCTCTTATTCTCTCTGTGTTACATTCATGTGACAAATTTTATGTATTTTATTTCACACAGAAGCATTTGTCTCTCTTCCAGATGAAAGTCAGAGGCTTTTTGCCCGGCTATACACACGGAAAGGTATTAAGCTGATAAATTTTTAATATTAAAACTAGTTGTAAGACATGCAATAAAGCATGCATGGCTTGCAAGGTTGCTTATTCTGTATTTATAATTAGGTGTTCCTTGTGAATTGCCTTCTGATTATCTAGAAGATTGCTGGTTTGATCTCAGGCCCATGGTTTCGGATGTCAAATATTTCATATCCTGAGATAGCTGATTGCAATCAAGCAGTAAAGGCACTTATAGGTATTACTATGTTTTAGCTGGTTGGTCCTTTGGTATCTCGATGTTATGTTATTTGAACTTTCAAGTCCGACTAAACTCTTTATGTTACCTTGTAGAAGAGGGCTATATGGTTTCTTTCCCATGGCGAAGGGAACCAGAAAACAATGATTTTGAGGAGGTTTTGAATGTTCTTAGTGTTGATGAACTCCGGGAAGCTTCACACATGCTTAATTTGGTACATTTGTTTATCACAGTTACAATTGTTTGAAGTCATGTTATCATAGTGGCTGATATTGTTAGGAAACGTTTAGTAGGATATATTAGGTGGATTAGTCTTATACAGATACAGTGATACATATTAGGCATTAGCCTGCATTTAGTACAATATACAATTTCGAGCCAATCCTTGCTTATACGCCGGTTCACGTATAACTAGGTATTACATGTCTGGACTCTAGAACATGTATTCTTCATTAGGAGTTTATATAAATTTTTAATTTAATATCAACCAAACATGTTCCAGTGTTTATATAATATTAATACATACAGGTTTATATACCTACTTACTAAGATTCATAACATTCTACTAAATGTATCCTTAAATGAGTTTGTAAATATTAGTACATGAAGATGCTTCCTAACTGCTCTCGCTAACTAATGATTTTAGTATATAGTATTACTAGGTATGGTTGAAGTGGTGGTGCCTGTAAATTTCAGCTGTTACTATTCTTTTTCTCTTGATTGCAAGCTACATTCTTAAGTTTTAACATTTTGACGATCTGCACTTGGTGTCCTTCATATTTTGTCATTATCTGATCTTTCACCTAATCTTCATTTCCGACTCTTGGATTATCGGTACAGTGTCCTTCTTAGGTTTCCATTCTCTGAGCTCTTACCTGACACTTTGCACTTTTAGTTTCTTAAATCAAATATGTTTTTTTTTGGAAGCGGCAAAGCGAGGATCAATAATGGTTCCTCATTTACCCTCGAGGTGACTCGAACCCCCAACCTATTGGTCGGAGGGGAAGCGTCTTACAATCTGAGCTGCGCTTTGTTGTCTAAATCAAATATGTTTATATTGATCAGTGATAAAATCTGGCAGAAAAGGTATAACGCTGTTGTTTTGTTGAAAAAAAATACAAACATGGACTTAATTGAATACAAAACTGAAGGTACTGGTGTTGGACTAACTGAACATGGAATAATAAGAGGTTGAATCCTTCACGGCTCACACCCCAAATCCAATGCTTCTCAATCTACTCCACTCGTTGCTTCTATCCCTGGCTGTTTTTCTAATAATTCAGTTCGGTGGCGTGTTGTTTTTTCTGACAGTAAACATTGCTAGACATCCGGTAATTAGAGTATTTTGTAGTGGAGTAAAACAGATGGTTCAGACTAGAATTGTTTGATTCTGTGGTTTATGCTCCTAAATTGATATTGGCTTCTGATGACTACACAGAACAAGAACTACTGTGTGGACAGATACGGGTCACATATTATGTACTCTGTTGCCATTATCCTCTTTAGGCTGCAGACTAGTCTTGGTCGACGTGCAACTTTTTATCCATGTACTCTGGCCTCGTTATGCATACATACTCTTATTTTATTGCTTTTTTACTGTTAGTTAAACTACAAGGTTATGTCTGTAATCCAAATCCAACCAGACAGAGAGGTCTAGTTTAAATCTGGAGTACTACATATTCATTCTGGGCATTACTTTCTAGTTGTTTTGAAAGCCGAACTGGCAATCCCTCAGCTCTGAGAACTTTTACTTGCTCTAATTTCTATTTTGTAACTGGGGACTCTTCAAACAACTCTATGAAATTGCCCTCTACTATGTCCAGCACATAAGCCTCTCTAGTCCAAAAGTATTTTGACAGAAGCATCTGTCTCCAGATAGTCATTCTTCCCAAAAAAATCCTACTCTGGTGCGTATTTTGTTGCCACATGTCAAAAGTCTTTAGCAATATAATTAATTGGTGGAACCATTACCCATTTTTACTAATACTTTTGTAATTTAATCATGATTTAAGATATTTGTATATTGCTAACAATAGACCTGTTAACTAATAATGGGTCTGCAACTCAATATATTCCCACACATGCCTTTCATGTTTTCCCTTCAGTGTATGGATTAATTGACTTGCACCCACCAGCGCCAATCTCTCTACTAACCTTCAATATAAGAAAAATCAACCTTTGTCACTTTAATCTGAGAATTATATGCTTAAAAATAATAGCACTGGCAGCTAACACGACAATTCATTCATCATTTGGGTGATCTATCTTGCAACATGTTTCCTTAGATTTGTCATGCTATCTCCAACCTCTACACAGTAGCTTGCATCCTCTAATGTCAATTCAATATATTACTTTGTTTGTAAAATTCATCTGTGCCTGTTTTATCCTTTGAACAGAAATGTCAGCATGGTACACGAAAGCATGAGATCATTGATTTGCTTTTATCATCATGCAAAACTGGTCTGAGGTAAGGTAAACTTGCCTTGTTAAATTTCTGATGCCTTATTTTGTAGGCTGTCTTTGACATCATTGGTTTGCTCAATCTCGTGCAGCCCTAAGCTTCAATCTTTTGTTCTAGCCACAACCGGATCATGTGTTCGAATATCCCCATTATCTGAATCTCTAATATGGCGTGCTGAGGTGAATTTTCTTAACTCATAATGTAAGTTAAATCTATATGTCCATCCATGTAAACCGTTTGCCGTATAAATTTTCGTGTCATATATCTGACTTAAGGGGCACATATTAGTAACTTATAGTATCTTGCATACCAAATGATTTGAAGGTGTACTGTTACCTCTGTTCAACTTATTTGCTACCTAAATTCTCTCTTGTCTACCAATTTTGCCATATCTGTTCTGCATTACCCCTGCTACAACTTTATTTATTTTTTATCCCAATAATACCTACGTGCTACTTTTATCAATTATCTACACGTTTCCTGCTACAACTTTATTTATTTTTTGTTCCAATAATAGCTACTTGCTACTTTTATCAATTATCTAAACTCATTTCCTTAATATAGTGCTGAAAAGCAATTAGGAAGCTTTTAGAGGAACTGAGGGAGTACTAGTGGAACTTGTGATTTTAATTGCTTGTAAATACTGTTTCTCAGCATTTTTTTTTTTTTTTTTTNATGGCAAATTAAATATCCTACTCCTACACTATTACAAATACACCTATACCGACCTTATATCTTCAAATAACCTAAACCCACCTTATGTGTCCGCCGGGGATTGAACCCCTGACCTCTCGCCCATGTTTCTCAGCATTTGTTAGGTTTAGGTTTGGACGGTGTATTGGTCCTGGCCTTCGAAGTCATTCTTTTTATCAGTATGTATATTATGTGTCCAATGTAGTAGTACTAAACTTATGCAATAAATCAATAATGTATATAAACAATTGTGGTTTCACGAATTTGTATGTTGTTATTTTGGATTTCCTGTATTCATTTAGCGTATTCGTTTTGGTGCTTCTTAGAGCCTATTATTACCATAAGTTCTTTTGTTTCCTGTAGCATCAAGTAATTTTGTTTCAAACAATTGTTATTTGGTGAATGGGTTAAAATTTGACATAATGTCGTAAATGTTTCACCTCTACTCGCAGTCGCTGACATTCGTTTACTGACAGTGTCATTAAAGTGCTTTGCATGAGTATGTATAAAAAACCATCATGCCCGTAGCATTAAGTAATTTTGTTTAAAACAATTGTTATTTGGTGAATGGGTTAAAAATTGACATGATGTTGTAAATGTTTCACCTCTACTCTCAGTCGCTGACATTCGTTTACTGACAGTGTCATTAAAGTGCTTTGCATGAGTATGTATAAAAAACCATCATGCCCAGTGTGTATGTGTAATTTGTATCAACAATGATACAGAGTTATGTTGATGTACATGAAAATTTTAAGGAATTAAGCTAAACAGTAAATAAATTGAGATCCAGCTATGCTGTATGTACATATATTGAGAGGTAAGAGGGGGGAGGCAGGGAGCATTTCAAAACTGTAGCGACATCCAGTGTCAGAATATATTGGGAGTTTTAGTGTAAAAGATTGGCCAAGTATTCTAGTGCTCTTGCTTCATGTGGTTAAAAAGGCTTTATTAAAATTTGACATTTATTTTGTGCAGAGACTCTTCTTCCTTAATGGAGATCAGGATCTGTCAGCATTTTTACTTGTGGATATAGGCATTGTAAAGTACCCTTCTTACAATTGTATAGTCTCGGAACCAATTTTCCAGCATAGGAGTGCCTTGCTGGCTTATGAAGAGGTATTATGATCTTGTGCTTAGCTTGAAAATACACTTTCGTTTTTAAATGCATATTTTTACGGTTGCAGGCTGTTGAGATTGCTCAAATTATGGATGAATCTCTCGATGAGAACAACCCTGAGTTAATCTGCAAATGTATAGAGATCTCTGCTTCACGCCTATCACTTTCTTCACAAGAGGCTGAATCTTCAACTTGTGGAAAAACATCTACTTTTCTTTCCTACTTTTCTGCCTCATGGATTTATTCGAAGGTGGTCCTACTGGGTGTTTCTTTCTTTGAACATGACAAGAGGTTAACTTTATACCCATCGTAGCTCTGTTTTTCAGAACTTTACGTAACTCAACGTGAATGTTCCTTCAGTATTCACTGGATAACACATTAGTTGAATAAGGCTTTGCACTGATATGATCACTCATCACTGCAAACCAACTCTACTGCAAGAATTTTTTTTCCCCCAATGCAACCATAAATGCATATGGAAATTTGGCATTATATTAATATTGAAATGCATTAAATTGAGCTAATTGTGTGTATAAAATACAGCGGCAACTGTTTATCAGCTATAGATGATGCACATATTCCACATTCACTCTATCGACATCATTCATTCTTTCTTGCTTTTTTTTTTTAGTTAAATAGTTTAGATACACGTTTGTAGATAGCAGTTCTAGAAGCAACTCTAAAGTTAATCGAAGTCCAATATGTTCTGTGTGGAAGTATTCTCTGTGACTTCGCGTCATTTTAGTACCCAACTAGAAGTGATGCTTTGAAGATCTTCACGAGCATGATTCTGATTCTTCTCCAGCTGTGGAAATTTTTTATTTTATGGAACTCTGTTTTATGGAAAAACAGAGTTCCTTTTGACATCTTGGTGGCTACACATTAAGTTTCTAATTGACATTGTTATGATCTTATCATCCACAGGTACAGTGAAGCCATCAATCTTCTAAGGCAGCTTTTGAGTACATTTATTTGTGATGGAAGAAGAGGATATTGGACTTTACGGCTTTCCCTTGATTTGGAACATCTTGGACGCTTGGATGATAGCCTGCAAGTTGCTGAAGGCAGTCTACCTGATCCTTGGGTTCGTGCTGGTTCAAGAATAGCCCTGCAAAGGCGGATTTTGCGATTGGGTAAACCACCTAGAAGATGGAAAGTACCCAGTTTTTCAGAGTCTGTTAAGAGGAAGATTCCTGAGGTAGATGGTTACGTGAATAATACATGTGCACTCTTTTTGCTGATTGCTTCCATCATTGCCATCTTCATTTGATTTGATCGAACCTGTTTTACTGTTTTAATACGTATTCAGGTTAATGTTCAAGGAAGACCTTTGAATTGCAAAACGGGGACAAAGAGTATATTCTATGGTGAAGATGGAGAACAATGTGGGGTAGAGGAACTTGCTTTGCAGTATTATGCTAGCGAGGGAGGTGACTGGCAGGGTGTTCATACAGAGAGTGGAATTTGGCGAACCCTTTTTGGCATCCTAATGTGGGAGATTGTGTTTGCTGATGTTCCTAATGTTTTCCGCACAAAATTTCAGGTATTTTTTCATAAGTTACACGTGGGTCGTTAGTGAAAAGCATGTTGTGATAGTTGGGGAACTGGCAACATGCTATAAATCTTCATCGAGTTATCTATGTTATAAACCGAAATGTACCGAACATCTTGTTTTTTTGCAGACTGCGCCTCTAGATCTTGAGACCGACAGCTTCTACGAAACCAGAAAAGACCTAATAGAAGCACTGCTTAAGAAAATCCAGGAAGGTATGGCCGAAGAGATACTCATTACATCATGGGAATCACACCTTGGGACAGCTTGTCGAGGAGTTGACTGGGAGAAGCTGCCTTTAACTGATCTTCGGGCGGTGGTTAAATGCATTGGCGGTCATTGCCTTGCTGCAATTTTACGGCATCTGGCACAAGGCTACCGTAGCTGGGCCAGTGGCATGCCTGATTTAGTACTATGGCGACTACACGACTGTTACAGAGGTGAAGCGAAGCTTGTGGAAGTGAAAGGCCCAAGAGATAGACTCTCAGAACAGCAGCGAGCATGGCTGCTCGTTCTTATGGATTGTGGCTTCAGTGTGGAGGTCTGCAAGGTAACTCCAGCACCTCCATCCGCAAATGATGATCTCTTCTAGCCTGTATAAGCTAGCAGAACTGTTGTTGCATTTTTCACTGTATTTATGCTTACTTCATTCTTTATAGAACGTGCAAAAGCAGCCGCTGATAATTTTTCTATGTAAATAGCATAGCATAAGGAAATTTGTTTTACAGCCGCTGAATCTGTAGATATTGACTCGTTGTCTTGACTCTTGAACCAGAAAGCCTCTGGTTCTTTTGTTCTTCCACTTAGACTGTAAAGTCTTCTACACCTAATTTCCATCTTATCCAAACTTAGCTTGTACTTCTGTCAAGTAAATTCAAAGAAATATCGTGCATACTCTTCTCAGGAAAAAATTAGAGATAAAATGTGAAATTTCGGGTTTCCCCCTAAAAAAATTCTAAATCTGGCAAAATAAGTTTTCAAGTACTGAAACAAAACTGAATATTGTTGAACCATAAGTGGTGATATTATCAACTAATGATACATACATACAAAGACAGCCCCAAAGAACCTCTTCAATGAAGGGTATGAGGAACGTCAGCAGTGATCTAGATTCTAGACCAACGTGAAATGGTATCACTGGACACGCTCTGAAGTTGAGGAAAGGCGAGTCCAGTCCGAGGCGAGCTCTCAGTAGCATGATGGATGATAGATGAAGTTATCCGCATCTATGGCAATGTACACTGCAAAATGGGTCACAATTTTTATACATGGGAAAGAATAAACCTGTGCTAAATGTCTACACTCATGACTCATAAATCTATAGAAGAAACTTAAGTGAGGTCAGCAGCAGCATACCTGATTGTCCTGAGGCAATGAGTCCATGTCTCCATGACCCATGTTGTCTCACATCAATGCATACAGGTAAGCCGAAAAAGGATAACTTTAATATATAGACGTTTTGTATAAATAATACAAAACTCATACAGATTCATGCAACAGGTAACGTGAGAGACTTGAGTGATCTTTGAACATCTTCAAGACAACCCACAAGCTCTCTGTATTCTTCAGTGTCAGAAAAGTTTACAGCCTGTTTAATTGCAGCTTTCAAACGCATCTCGGCAGTAAAAAGTTCTTTACTGCTCTTGGCTCGCAATGCAAGTTCTTGATTCACCTTCGAGAGTTCTAAACAAGCACGTGCATACTTTGCAAATAGCTCCTTATCCTTCCACACATCAGATCCCTGGTACGATCTGACTTGCCGTATAAGAGCCTCCGAGCACATAGTGAGATCCCCTTTCAATCGGTGCCACCTTGCATATAATCCATATGACTCTGCGTTTCCAGCACTCTGATAGATCCTTTTCAAAATTTGACCCATCAATTGAATCAAGTGCTCAGTCTCCCGGGTGTTGGTGGTCACAACTTCTGGGTTTGTTGATTCCTTGCCATTATCAGTAACTGAATCGGGATTGATAGGCTGGTCCGTATGAGTAGTACCATTAGATGACGCATTAAGCTGAGAATGACTGCTTGAAGCTCGCTTTTCAATTTCAAGCATGATTCTTTCTAACAATGCGCAGTCTGTTCTTTTCATTTTACTCAGGTCCAACACTTTCCATACCGCTTCCATTGCCTGGGTAAAGTTTCCAACATCAGCAGCAACATGGCTATAATTCTCCCACATTTGCCAGCTGTCACGCTTCAGTTTCAGTGCTTCCTTAAATGCAATAAAAGACTCCTTGTTTCTTTTCTTGATCATATGTAAACAAGCGATGTTATTCCAAGCCTCCCCATTTTCAGGATCAAGTTGAACAGCACGTGTGAAAGAGTCTAGTGCCTTATCCACGTCCCTCGCCTTCAAGGCAGCTGCACCCAGTGCAAACCAGCCATCTGGATACATGGAATTCAATGCCATTGCGGATTCCCATAATGCTTTAGACTTCTCATAGTCTCCCCTATTATAGGCTGACCGGGCAAGAGACCTATAAGCTCGGGCAGATCGGTACCCCGACACTTCTAGAGCCTTAGTGTAGGAAGCATCGTCCTCGGTGACATCACCAAGCGAACACCATAACCTTGGGTCAGAGGGCTTTTCAATTAGACGTGTCTTGATCAGGTTAACTGCATCGGGTTTCTTATCCATTGCTTGATAACAGTATATTAAATTATCCCATAGCTCCAGATCCTCATATATTTTAACAGCTTCCCCTACTAGCCCGCAACTCACCAAAAGATCACCAAACTCCCTGAAATAAACTAGATGTGAGACATTAAATTGCAAAAGAAGCAATTGGCTATTGTATATACAGACAACAGCACATAAACAGAAAAACTATCTGGAATATAATTATGTAACAAAAAAGAAAACAGCATACTTGCGCAATGCTGGAATTGTTGGGATATTGACTCCAAAAGAGTGATATATTCTTTGAGCAACTCCAGGGGAGGTGTTGTCTATACCCTGAACCTGATAGAGGAACCAAAATTACAAATTAATAATTTGCACACGGCTCGTCAATTTGGTTATGAATTCATGTTATGGGGCAATCTCCCCAGTCATGCAAGAGATGAGCAAAGCTACTCAGACCTACTCCATCAATAAATAGGAGCCATGTTGCATATTCAGGGTTCATAAAACTTTTGACACAACAAAGATATGCTCTAGCAATGTTCTTTCGACCCAAAATAATTAACAGAAAAAAAAAAAGCTTCCAAACTGCATCTGACCATTGTCAAGACTTACAAAAATAAATAAATAATAAATAAATAAATAAGGGAGAAAAGAAACTGCACACCGTGAACAATCAATGAGTGGCAAAAGTTCAATGTACTGTGACGGTAATGTTTAATAGTGGTAGGGCCAAAAAAACTACAAAAAATGGAAGTGGAAGCTACAATCGCAACACCCCTAAAATGGAATACAGCAAACTTAACACCGGACAGAGGGAGTACAAAGGTAGTGTTTATTTAATTATAGCTATGCAAATTTATACGAGTAAAGCATAAACGGAAGTTTTTTGGAGGTTTGGGATAGCAAGAGATAATTATTTTCATAAATTAACAGACAACAGATAGCAAGTGGCAAAGGTTACGTACCAATTCTTCCATCATAAGCAAGGAACGCTGCTTTGTTCTACCACGGGATGATTCCCATCGAACACGCAATATGTTGCAAAAGCAACGAAGCTGCAAGATGTGAAAGAAAAGATGTATATTAGCAAAATGGTGGCCCTTAAATAGGTAATTAACTACTCCCACCCATCCTTTCGGTTCTAACCTTAAAAAAAGAATCATGGTTTAATTTAAATACTGCTTGATTGACCTTAGATAATCCAGCTAATTAAGTTGCTTACATTTGTTGTTTTATATTTTCAAAGAACAAAACTGAATCAAATCACGCCAACCTAGTAGCTGCACATGGTGGGATCTACATGCATGATTGCTATTTCTATATGCAAGTCCTTTTGCAATGTTTTACACTTTTACTACCCTACATAATTATTGTCCAGCTTTAATGTACTTGCACCTATGCTTATGTGTTGTATACCGACCAAATGTTGAACACATTAAAGCAGTAACTAGTGCTACCTAGTAAAGCACTTAGCATGCTCACAGCAGGAAAACATTTAAGAAGCTAAAAAATCCAGAATGGCGAGATGCAATAGTTTGACGAGCAATTATGTTGTGTTGAGTTTGATATGGTTTACAAAGTTCTAGTGCTGAAGATAAACTTAATTACTAGTTCAGATTTTATACAAGTATATAATAACCAGCATACATGTGCATTCTAATTCAGATGCTTAGAAGTTTGAAATCATGAAAACCCCCATGGTGACAATGTATAAACCCTTGCTGAAGGGTTTGCATGATAATACTTGAAGAATTATAGATGCATGTTTACTCACAGTGAACGGAGAGGACTTCTGAGAATCAATAGCTTCTATGTATGGAGCCATTTCCCAGTCTGGAACAAAAGGATGATCAAGAATGAGGACCACCGAGACATAATAATACATATTAATAAAACCAACAAGCTTAGTAGGCATATATAAATCTGACATGACTGTCCATATGAGATGGTCAGGCCAACAAAGTAAAGGAGGGAACAATTCTGAAGCAGACAGTATTAATATAAAAGATGCAATATTAATTATACCATACATTTCCTAGGTGGACTTTTCCAAACAGTTTTAGAATGACTTCTTGATTTTAGCATTTTTTTTATTAACTTAGCACAAGTACTAGTAGAAGATTAGTTTAGATGTTCATGTGAAGATCTGAAAATCAATAAGTAATTGTATAATATATTTTGCACTTGTATAAATATATCTTACTCTGCATTTCATCACCACGAGCTCTTTTCTCAATGGAAACACACTCTGCAAGAATCATGGCTTGGTGTACTGCTTTCAATTGTGAGGTTGAAATTGCAAGATTCTCAACATCTTGAACACCATCAGAATGTCTCTCATCTATTATGAATCTTGGGGTAATCAACACATCAGATAATTCAGATGTTTCAAGAGATTGAGGAGATGGAGATCCGTTGGCAGTCTTTGACCCCTGGGTTGATAGTGCACTGGTATCACCTTTTCTCCCAGCAACAAGACGAAGCTGTGCTTTCGGTTCCACCTATATAAAAAAGTGACATGACTGGATATAAAATGAGAAGAGATCTAAAAAATGTGAGTGATTATGTAACTTTATATACCTGATGAACAGTTCGATATCCCAAATCTCCACTCACAAAAAAGTTATACCCTGATATGTCTGTAGCTGATTCAAAATGTACCCTGCCATGCATCAATATGTTTAATACGGTCAGCAGGTATGTCAGTGTGAATGTATCTGTATACTTACAAGTGGTCTATGCGCGAATATGAAATAAAATAACTCTTGGACATATAATATAATAATAAAAACCTAGATAAAATTAATAACACCATAGTTACCAAGACGTCATTAGAAAACATCATATCTGGAATTTTATGACTAGTTAAAACGACTTATACTGTAGTGT
>JAQRGC011841338.1:0-12073 GCA_028659135.1 Plantago lanceolata
TAGTGACCTGCACGACTTTGTCAACCTTTTATTTTTCAAATTTTACAATTTGATCCCTGAATACGGATAAACTGGCAAGAGTGGTCCTCCACCTTTTAAATTTCTGTGATCCATCCATCCACGGTCCACCTATGCTTATTCCTTGAATTAACACAAATTCAAAGAAATGCTTCACCAGATTCGAATCCTTTCGAAATCTAAAAATTTCCTTACCAGTAATGTCAAGTTTGAAAATGATAATAATGCAGATTGGTTTCTTTACCAGAGTGTAGATATGAATCATATGATAAGATATTGATCAAATAGGCAATGAAATCAAGCCAATCAATCAATCAGGTCTTTTTAAGACAATGGTTTCAAACTATTTGTCAACCTTTGCACATAAGATTTCAATCTCAATGAATACAGGCATGCCAAGATTTAACGCATGCTCAACCAAGTAAACAACAATCATATTCTATCACCCATGCCAGTTGCAACCATATATGCCTAACAGATAATAATAACATAGTGCTAATGAGTTCGCAGTAACATTTTATAAGGCTAAATTTTGATATGTAGAAAAATTCAATACTTTAGGTGCAGGAATACTTGCTCTCGCATCTAGAAAGCATGAAACAAGTCAGAGTTTACCTATAATTGACCCTTTTTGTAACTACTTCAATTTTTCTCCCTTCCTTCGCTTTTCCATTTAAACCCCACACTAAAACAACTGGGTAGAATGGTTCTGATTTCCAATGAAGTAGATAGCTCAACAATACTTATCATTCGGTCCACTTCTTTGGGGAAAAAAAAACAAAGAATATGAAACTGCTTCATCAGCCAACCATCATTGGAGTCAATGCCTGTTGTTAGCAGCAAACTTGCTGACTTGCAACTCTGATCTGGTCAAGTTCTACAACTTGATTCCTCTACTTGGACTTGGACCATTTTAAAAATACTCAAACTTCACAGCCTCACCAAAAGTCACTGCTGGCCCAGTCAACTAAGCTAAGAAAAATGTTCAGACTCAAACAGGGAAAGCAAATAGGCAGCATATGCAGAAACTAATGCAACTTAACAACCACAGTTAGTCGGTAACTATACCAATTTATTCATCCAAAGATAATAAGAATGTTGCCTGGTAGGTACTCGGTATCCTATGAGGATTCGAAACATCACAAGGGTTTCAAAGTTGGGATACGTTTTTACCATCTCATACTTTTACTACATCTCCTAGAATATGTGCCGCAGATACAGTGCGACAGCAAAGCATCTCGGTCGTTTTTACCATAGACCAATTGTACAAACACCACATGTAGTATACATGACATCTACATGTCACAGCTCTATATGTAACAAGTAGTACCTGGTTACCAATCCAAAAGCGGGCTTCCTTCCTTCACAAGAACAAAAAGGCCACCATCTCCTCTTGAGATGCGGAAATCTTTGTCAAGGTATGTAATCAGGAGCCAAGATTTTGACCTCTCACCAGGAATCGGGATCTTAAGAGGAGGCTGCCCAGAGATAGTTTGTGCAATGCCGGAAACTGCATTCTGGAGTGGTCCTAGAGCTTGTTGAACGGGTGACAAACTGATGTTCTGTCCAAATATATTTACGCTTTCAGGAAGCTCTACACTGGACTTAATTTTAGGAGGCTTAAAGTTCCCTTCTGTAAATTCAACCTGTACAACATTATTACAATTAGTTACCCTGTGATTTTCCTCCCAAGTGTACCACAAACTTACGTTCAAGCAATGGTAAATCATGAATATTAGGGTAAGTAACTGGAAAGGTAAGACTAAGACAGTGCAAGATAATCAATAACAGTCGTAATAAATAAGACAGTAAATATTCAATCAAATTGGCCTTGCTCAAAATGGTCATCACATCATTCACGGCGAAAATGAAGACCAAGTCAAAATTTGTGCAAGTATTCAAAATAGAGTTAATACATATTCCAGCTTTTCAACAGTAAATCTTGAAACATCATGTGAAAGAATGCAAACCTGTATTCTGGAAGGGGTCCTGACTTCAAACGATGCAGAAGCACTAAAAGATGAGGTCGAAACAGGTGTTGACAATGTTACTGAGTTATCTATGGTCAGGCTTCTTGTGTTGATCGATTGAGAAATCTGATCAACTTTCACGAATGGAATACTGCCTGCTGCTAGCAGAGGTAACAATTCAGAGAAGGCCGTGTACCTGATGCACGAATACACATTATATTGCAATATTTGAAAGTAATGGTGAAAACCCATCTCCCAAACTAACACATCATCTCTCTAGACCATAAAGTGCTTTTTTTGGGGGGTAAAAAAGGATGCACATGCCCGTAGAACTCATATTTACAATTGTCATACATAAATATTCATAAACTTGATTGTCATAAATCAAAAACACCCAAGTTAAACAGAAAATCAACATGGGTGATCCTTTTGTAATAACAAACTCAGATATCGAAGTTAAAAAGAATGTGGTAGCATCATATTAATGAAAATACCCATGCCATCAAAGCCAAGTAAAGTTCCAGATCATCTTTCCACTGTAAATCCTTGATGAGTTTGTAGGGTTCTACATTCTCTTCCAAACCTCCGCTAACTTTAACAACGCCTAAATCTATTTAATTTGGGCTCACTTGAAAAGTTGAATCCTAAATAACTCGACTAAACATTGCCCAGCCATAAAACTAAAATACAATAACCTAGCTGTCGATTTCGATATAGTGTACAAAGCATGATGCCAGAATAGCATCAATAGTGCTTATAGAGTGGGTTGCCAGAAACATGAATTCACACAGCGCACTAGATGCACTACGAGAAATAGGATGCCACATGCAGTATTCATAACTACTGTCTTTACAATGATCATCTAAGTGGATATCTCCCAGCAATTTTTAGCAATAGCAATAGCAAGCATACATGGCACATTATCCAAAATCTCAACAAGTATACCACTGCACAATGGTTGCAGAACGAGTTATATCAAGATAAAGTCCAATGGCAATAGTCCTCTATGAAGGTGCTATCATGAGATTCAATAAGCATTCTCCTAATGTTCTCTTTAATCTCCCTTCTGATTTTGGCTTTACAACAATGCAACCATGCCTCCGTTACAAGTGCACTCGAGATCATTGACCAGAAGAAATCAAATATCACATAGACTTGTAAGGTCCAGTTCAGGCAGTTCTGAGCCAAAAACTGAGTTTGAAGACTGACAGTTTAAACTTGGCATGGCTCTACCTCTACCAAATATCTATTTAAGGATTCAAAATTTATCAGGATTAAGATAAGACCTGAAACCATTTAGGGTGGAAAGGACTAATGCAGCAAAGCACAGATACCTGTGCTCGAGAGCTGTTACTCAATTTCTGAAATTTGAGAGAATCAAGCATAAAATGACTCAAGTTCGGGAAGGGCATTGAGATGTGCGAACAAAATGCACACACATGGTTTGTTATCCACAATGCAAAAGTAAAACTCAAGACAACAGATTCCTAGCTGTATTCATCCTACTCACTTATAAGAAAATTTGGCCGTCACTATACTCCGAGTCAAAGGAGAAATGCATGATGGTTTACATAAGCACCTTTGTGAGATACAGCTGAGCACAATCATGGGCAGAATAAACAACCTTAAGAGTGGTACTCAGCCTCCAAAATATGCACACCCTGTGCCACTGGCATTTCTAAGTGATAAAAGGTCATTGATTAATTGCATCAGTTAAAATCTCATTCTCTAGGACTCTAGGAGGTGCATAGTATAGCATACAATAACTAACCATCTGATCAACACTTTGCTATATCAAATTCGGCATCTGTTTGCTCAATCACTATCCAGTATCTATCTCATTCACTAGCCTACAATGTTATATTTGTTCTAATTCATTCATAATCCTAGTAACCTTACATTCTACTTCCACATTAGAGAAGACACACTTCAGCACCATATCTAGAACTTAAACTAGAGCACAGCAATGACTAATGCATAAACAAACAGAGGATCACAAATAAGAACAGCAGCAGTGAACTCACACTAAAATCCAGTTCCCGTCAAGCAACTCAGTGGAGTCCGTCGGACATGGAGTCGGATTCGCAGCCTCCAATTGCGCAACAAGCTCCAAAACCTCCGCCCGTACCTCCGGCGAAGCACTAAACCCCAAATCGGAACCATAAACCGTATCCACCAACGCTCGCTTCAGCTCGTAAAGCTTCCCATCCTCCTTCTCCTCCTCCCCTTTCACTTCAATCGTGCTACCATTCCCCAACTCGACTCCAACTCCGCCCCATTCGTCATCGCCAATTGGAGGATCTGCAGAGAACTTCAAACTAGGTTCCGGTTCGGGCTCCTCCGACTTCTCGCCCCACTCGTCGACAAACGACGGGTTATCCGGTTCCGGTTTGGACGGAGGCTCGTCGGAGGACGAGGAACGGACGGAGGAGATGAATTTGGGGGTTTTGGGGAAGGTGAGTGAACTGGATTTGAGTGAATTGGGGGTTAACTTTTTAAATGAGAATTTAGGAGAGAGAAGAGAGGAAGGGTGGTGGTTTAGGAGAATCGACATTTTGGTTGCTGAGCTTCGATGGTGCTTCAGAGATTTTTGGAGCTGAGATGGAAATGGTGGTGAGGTTTTTGGAGGTGAAATGGAAATGTCGTGTGTGAATCGTCTGTTGTGGAAACCAAATCTGTGGAGATAGATGATTATTGAGGACTGAATTAAACGTCAGTAGTGTGTCAGCAGCTAGAGCTTGTCGACTCATTTTCCTCATAACAGTATGGGAAAATTATGTTTTGGTCACTATACTTTGGTGTTTCGGTAATTTACATCCATTAATATTTTGCATTTTATTTTTGACAGTTTATCTTCTTTGGTGGTAAATATTGCACGCACATAAGAGCTTAAGGCTCTGTTCTTTTCCATTTGAAAACTCATTATTTTTAGTTCATTTCTATGCATAAGAGCTTAAGGCTCTGTTCTTTTCATCTGAAAACTCATTATTTTCAATTCAATTCAGTTCAGTTCCATTCAGTCTTACTTAGTTATAATTTGTATACTGCACTTCAGTTCTGATCAGTTCTGTTCAGACGAAAAGAATAGAGTCTAAGTCGATCTCTTGAGAGACCATAGGCTAATAAAGATGACACGATAACCATAAATATAACAAGGTTTGATTGAATTTTGAAACGGATAAGTTAATTTATTATTGAATTGAATTGGCGAGAAAATCAGTTTGAATGAGTTTATTTCAGTCTCTTAACAGATTTTGTACTGTTATTTCTAAAAGGGGCAATCGCAACACATTGAAGGTCAAATCGAAACGTATCAAAGTTCAAGCATATTAAAATATGTACAAACAGATTTTTTATTTTTATTTTGAATATATGTACAAACAGATTAATTTTAAGGGCAAATCGCAAACATTTTTAAGGAAGGACTCATAATTCTATGGACAATCATTTAAATTTTAAACTAATCCATAATTGAGTAAACCACAATCCAACTACCATAATGATAATAATCCCAAGATTACATGAACAAGCAAAATGCTACTGTACTCCATTACATTAGATAACAAAAACACCATTGAAATAGCAGTGAAGAAGGAAGCAACAATAAAAAGATCCATTACATCTAGTCATTTACCAGCAGCAGCAGCAATATTAATGAACATCAGAAGTCAATTCCCGAACCAACACCCTTACTATAAGCCTCAACTAATAGCATAGGATCAATTCTGGTGCGCTCTTGACTCCCTATTTCATACATTTTCATCATAACTCTTGCCTAATTACCTAGTAGCTTTTAGTCTCCACTTCACTTGCTTGCACAAAAGAAATAGCATAAAAACATGCATGCATGGTCACTGATTACCCTTAACCTCCCCCTCTTCTTTGAAACGTCACCCGCGAAAAAAGTCCGGCGAAACTACTAGCAAAAGACAGAAATAGGGGAGGTTCGCGGTAATCAGGCCGATGAGCATGGGTCGGCTGCTGCTGCTGCATTGTCTGGTGGTGTCATCTGTGCAGCAGCAGTCTCAGTCTTCACGGTTGGAGGGCTGGAAAAGTTACGGATCTCGGCCCCATTGCCAAGGATTGCATTGATTTGATGAACGATGTTGATCAAATGGTTGTTTATCGCTGTGACACTAGACAGGTTGAGCTTTGCTGTTGGGATTGTACTCGCTTGGATTTGTAGTCCAACGGTTAGTAAGCAGCCTGAGTCGGTGAAGCGGCTGTTCTCTGAGGCTTGTGCTGTGTTAGCATTGGCGGTGTCCTCGTTGGCCTGGCCCAAGGGGACTATGACGAATCCCAAGGGGAGGAGGGGGATGAGGGATGGATCCTCACCATTCATTGCTCGTTGGACTGCGTCCACGTCAATGGATGTGTAGACCACTAGGCTTCCAGAGTCGTCTATGCAGCTTTCTTGCAGCACGAGTTCCACACCCTGAGAAGAGTTGCTAGCAACCTGCATTCAGAAGTAAGGGAATTTAAGATTTAGTTTGTCCATGAAACATGTTTGATTTCTAAACAACTGGAAACACATCTCAAAACTAAATGTTGATCCATTTTAAGGGTGAAAGTTGAAATGGATTGTACATAATTAGGCCTAAAGTGAAGCTCACATTAAGGCGTAGGAGAGAGATGCAGTTCCCAGGATTAGAGCCATTAGCAATATGAGCCACTTCATGCAATGAGTTTCCATTGGAAAGGACATCCAGCTGAAAAGGAGATACAAATTAAATGAGTACTATGAGCTTCTTATGCATACAAAGGAACGGAGAGTTAGACAAGGAATTCGACGAAACCTGAGCTCTGCAGCGTTCATCTCTTAAAAACTCAAAGACCTGGTTGTGCTGATACGGTAACCAAGTAGTGGACACAGCACTGAGTATCAAGCCGTTTGGCTGCCCGGGCTCTGTGACTTTTCTTGTGGTTATTCTAACGGTATCTTCATTAGAATCAGAAAGTGATGTCCAGGATTGGCCACAAGAAGTGCTTATGTTGAGACAGAATGTACGAATCATTCTCTGAGCCAGGCGCATCAAATTCTTTCGTGCTTCAGGAGACGGTATCACTGTTATCCATACAGAATAGAAGCAACTATGACTGAGCATCGATTTATAAGAACTGTGTACATTCAAATACCAGTATAGGAACACGCCATATTACCTCCAAGATCAGATATATTTCTGGCCATAAGACTGGCAAGCCTCTCACATTGCCTCTGGAGAACTGCTAACCACCTTCGTGCTCCAAAAGCCACACCGCTGCTCACTAGATGACTGAAAACTTGATGGATAGGACCATCTTCAGCTTCAGCATGTTCCACCCAGGTCACCTATATCAAGAGATAGGATAAACTAATGTCATTTTCCTTTCAAAAAAATTTAATCCAGACTAATATCAGTATCTCACTGTCGGAATTAAAATAAAAGCCTTAGAAAGTTAGAATGGCAGTTAGAATGTTTCAGATGCTATGCGGAAATCTACAATAAAGAATCTTGACAAGTGGACTTTCTGAGGCTATTGGCTTTGACATAGGTTGGTTGGAGCTGGTGTTGATTGACTGTGGTAATGGCTTAATGGCTTAGATTTTGGTTTGCAAGGTTATGAAGGGTGTAGAGTGCTTTGTAGTGAGGTTTGGGTTGTATTTTAGCCCGCTTTTGGTGTTGATTTGAATCATGTTGTACTTATCCATACAGGTGCAAGTGTTATGCACGTCTCTGTCAAACTTGGTATCATGGGTGTTTATATAATAAAGTGCTTTTTGCTGTTACAAAAAAAAGAGTGGCAGTAGTGCTAGAGGACTTTACCCTTGAGTATCCATTAGGCATGTCCTGGATGATGCAGCCAGAAGGGCGTCTTCTGTAAACGGGAAAAGATGGGTAGTTGTGAAAGCCGTCGAGAGGAAAATCAACGACTACCCATGTTCCTTCCTCCACATTTTGTTGGCAGTAACGAAGAAAGTGAGCCTCTCTTGTGGGCACTAGTGGTGAAAGAACCTGTAGCTCTGCATACATCTGTAACAGCAAAGGAAAACCATTAGACTATACTACTTAGAGAGAGCGGAAATTTCAAGTTTCGTAGATTACTCACCAGATGAAGAGAACCATTGGTATGTCCTGAAACCCCCGAATGCACCACCTGAAGCGTTTTTGCTCTAGAAATAACGGAAGGGAATAGTTCCATCCATTTGTTCTGCAAAAGAATAGTACACACATGGTAAGAGAAACTTAAATGTCAGATATTAAATCATGAGTCTATTCTGCAATACTTACTGCATCCATGAATGCATCAACGAGAGTGATGCTGTTCATAATAACAACGGCAGTGTCTCTAGTAGCCTCAATCTTACCCTCCGCAGAGTTCTGCTTGAGAGAATTCACGGACCAAGAGAACATTCTTGCATACTCTTCAAGATTGAGCACTTCCTTCCCAGTGTCTGCTGCTCGGATCCAAAGTGGTTCACCCGTGTGGCACATTTTCACCAGTTCGTTCATGGAAGACGCAGCAAGCTCTAAGGCCAAATTTTTCTCCTCATCCAGGATCATCAGAGTTTGTGGAGGAAAATGGGAATTTTCAGGCATGAAGGGCAGAGGAATCATGTCAGGAGGGCAATTCGACATGTGATCTTGATCGAATTTTCTAGGATATGAGCCAATATCCAAGTCCAAGGAAGGTTGGAAGAGCTGGGTTGGTCCCATTGGTTGCATTTGACGCCCAGTACTGTATTGTGATAGAAGGCAGCACACACGCTCCAACTGTTGAAAAATAAACAATCACATGTTATCGTAAAGACTTAGAACTAGCTGTTGATTCGCATGATAACCAAGTTATTATGATTCGAACTTGCTCGTCTTTCTATTACCTAGCAAGATCATGTTAATATTCTTGTAGTAGTATACTAGCATATGCTTTCAGGGAAAAGTATGGTAGTCACATAGAAAACTTGATACTTCATTACAATACGTAGTATAGTTATGATGTATGAACAAGTAGATGCACATACCTCCTCCTTGAGACGGGCATTTTCAATCCGAAGCTGCTGCTCATCATAGTTCATCTCGCCTAGCATGGCCGGGCCCCCACAGTTAGGGCACACAATATTCCTCAGTGCAGATTGCAGCCTATAATTTTCAGTCTTCAAGTTCTCATTCTCTGACCTTAACACAAGATTATCTTGCCTGTCTTGTTGTGCCTACATAGCAAACCATACGAAAATCAAATTATAGGCCGTATAATTTTTATACAAAGAGTATTACTAATCTGCTAAAGATTTTTACAGTAGTCCAGGTTTTTCAAGTGGTTATAGTAGTCCTTTCAAATCAATTCAGTTTTAAAACATTACTCCATTTTCAGCAATATTCCACTTAAAAGGTGTCTTGAGAGATTTGGATTTATATCCATTAATGAATCAGTTAAAATAAGTTTTGAAATAGAACAAGAGACATCTTCATCATCATTAATTTTGTACAACCTGCAAGTTAACAAGTAATAAATTTAAGGCATTTACATTTTCTGGTCCAAAAAATAAAGTGATTAAAACTTTATTAGTTCGTTTTCGATTTTTGGATCCGGCTAGAGTATGTTCACAAAACTTGTGCTACATTCACAAAGTTAAGACTCAGCATCATCTCAACTGTATACATTTCTCTAACATATTTACTGCTCCTATAACTACATAAAATAACAACCATTTGGGTTCCGCCAACGAACATTTTACCAAGATCCAACAACTAAACCTCTTAGTTACGGGTATCTTAGCTTACCGATCAGAATACAAGCGCGCTTGGACACAGAAACTCGAAACTTAATGCAAGTAGGCCACATAAAATACAGTAAAGAATTAAGTTCCCCTTCCAGAATCCTCCTATAAATGCAGAGGCAATAAATGAGCAATGGTGAGTCCATGCAGGTAGCAAAATTTGGGACCTTGGAGTTGACTGGATGCTACTCATCATCACCAGTTTACAGTCCCACAACTGGGTGGGTAATAAATTGACAATGGTGATGGTATACAGAAAGAGAAAGAGGGAGGCCCTAATAATACGTACTAGTACTACCACTAAACTGTAATGAGAGAAGAATATTCAATGCTTTGCTCCCTACTGTATACACACACAATCATGGTGGGTTACCGATTCGATTCGATTCCATAGCGCATGGACGGACGATTTTTTCTACGCTACATCACGTTGTTGTGCCAGATCATATCACTCACACTCACACTATGTATCACTTATCAGTCTCCTTCCATTTCTTTCTACCTTTTTCCATATTTCTTTTTCATGCCTTCTCTTTCATGTACCATTAGCAGTTAATGCTACCAGTCCCCTCCCATCATCGTAAATCCCGCTGTCACTCATCACCTTACCCATTTCACAGCTGTGTACTATTATCTCTATCAAATAAAATAATCACAATAATAATGATACTCTACTAGCAGTAACTTTTCTTTTTCCAGAAAAAGAGTTTGTTGAGTATGGAATATGGATTCTAGGTAAGAACTAAGAACGTTTTTAGCCCGTTGGTTAGCTGAGACACCACGATACCCCTTTCTACTTAAACTTGTTCGAAAATTGCAACATTCAAGCGTGTCGAAGTCATGGATGGTGAAATGCGCACCTTCAGCTGGGTGCGGCGGTTTTGGAACCAAAACTTGACTTGGCGGGGCTTGAGCCCTAGGTCTTGGCTCAGTCTCAGCCGCTGCTTGTCATCTGGGTGTGGACATTCTTTAAACAACCTGCATTACATTGCATCAATACACATGAATTAATTCATGAAAATTCATTAGTCCAAATTTAAAAAAAAAAATGTTTGTTTAATTAATTAATTAATTAGCAAAACATACGATTCCATTTCTTGGATCTGGCGGGCGGTGTGGCGGTGGTAGCGTTTCTTCTTCTGCTGCGGCTGCTGAGCCAGCTCCTCCGCCGCATCCTGCTCGTTGCCGGAAAATCCCTCCAAGTGTTCACTCCCGGACCCACTCTCCATCTCCTCCTTCCCTTTCCCACTCATCATGTTGTTAATGTTCCCTAGCTCTTCTTTCTGCAAACCACACCATTTTTAATTTTTTTTAATTAAAACCAAACTCCTAATTAAAAAAAAATTATAAAAATTTAATAATGAATGAGTGAAATATACCCTTACCGGCATGACGGGAGAGAAGATGCTGAAGGGGTTGAGATTAGGCATGAAATTGAAATTAGGGTTTTGCAGTGACGCAGCTGCTGATGAAGACGAAAACAGCGAATTCTCACTGTTGTTGCTATTCCCCAACCCCATGGATGACAAAACCTGGCAATCTCCATACATCTTTCCTGCAACTTTTTACCTAGTATAACATACACAAAAGAAAAGGAAAAAATCAAAAATCATTTTACTCCTCCTCCTCATAAGTCATACCTATAAACAAACAGTACCTTAAAAAGGGATTTTCACAAACCTAAACAAAAACTGGAAATGAACTGGAAATAAGGGAGATGGGATTTTTTTTTCTTTCTTTCCTTATAAAGATGATGAGTATAAGAAGGGCTAGTGATCATTCATGTGATACATATACAGTGAAGAAATGACCATCCATTCTATTCTATGTCAACTCAAGTGAGCCAAAACAAAACAAAACAAAACCACCATGAAAATTTAAAAGGAGACACCAAGAGTCATAAATGAGTTTATTACAAGAGAACAAAAAGATGAGTAGGGAAATAGGTTTAAAGAGGTTAGAAAGAAACAAACGAGTGAAGTAAATACCCTGTTAGGTTGAGCTTTTAATTTCTTTCTTCAGCTGGTTTCTTGATCTTTCATTACCAAGAAAACAGAAACTTTCTCTCACTAGAAATCAAACAAAGCAAGGAAGGGCCTGCTTTTCTTCTTTCTTCTTCCTCAGTATATAGTGAGAGTGAGAATTTTTATTTTTTTTACAGGAAGGGTAAAGAGGAGGAAGAAGAAGAGGTAAGTAAATGCGAGATTTAACTGCAGGTTTGAAACGAAACGGATGATCAAAGGGCCCAAATTCAGTCAGTTTTTCGAACACATGGCATTATTTGTATGGACGGTAATATCAAGCGTTTGTTTTCTTTTGTTTGGTATGC
>JAQRGC011842350.1:0-11798 GCA_028659135.1 Plantago lanceolata
TGCAGTATAAGAACAAAATTGCACATGCATGTAGGCTCTAAATTGGTCGCTAATAATTGTCTCTAATGTATTATTCTGGACAGCAAGTTTCTGAATGGAATTAGACAATTAGTCACTAATAATTCATCTGGATTCTGGACTGAGATTTACATGGCACTACCAAGCCACCACGTACCAAGTTGGCTAATGATCCATTTAATTGTTGGGATATTTTACAAGAGAAACTAAATTGTAAGATTCAAATTTTACTTGCAAGAATATTTTAATGTGTTCCGTTTCGGAATCCAAACCATATTCACCATGTATAAAGCATGGTATATGATAGTGCTTAAATATGTCTAATCTGCTTGTACCGTCCTAAGGGCAATTTGGCGAGAACTATCTTAGATCGCGCAGGACAAAGTAAGAACTATGCCGTTATAAGATCGAAGGGCGAAGCATAGACTCCAGAGCTCTAGAAACGAAGCCAAACTGGACATGGCAAATAAGTACGAAGTGGTCAAACACAAAGGAGGACGCATTCTAGAAATCTTGAGATTAAAAGTACTAACCACATGGAAAGACACCATTGTCCCTTAATGACGGTCACAGTTATTGGGCCAAGCCCACTAACATCCCAGCCCATTAATCGGGAGTGGGCCTTTCACACACATGTGAACAATCGAGGATCATACTGATGATGCAAAAAAAGGTCAGATCAGGAACTGAGACCTTCAGAAGAGTAATGCGGTCAAAGTCGGGAATTTGGCGAACTATCACTCAACCGGCACACCATTCGAGTTCCAATCACGAGACAGCAAGTGCATTATAGCATCATAGAAGACTAAAATATTCACGGAACACCCTTCGACATACTATTAGACGGATGACGTGGAAGGGAACGTACAAGAGACTTCTGGAACAATTCCTAGGTCAAAGTGAAAGACACAATTACCCTTGATAGCGACATCTTATGGCGGTCGAAGGAGTGAAGTTACTGTAGTACCCTTGATTGGACGACGTGGACGAATCGGGACGGTACACTTGTCAACAATCCAAGGTACAAAGTACACCTATATAAGGACAAGGACAAGGCAGATTCATTGATTACACTCGCAGGGAGGTACATCTCGAACTCTGACACCTCTCTATTACAAGGACGGTTTTACGGCCTCCTTTGAGTGAAGTCTCATACACCTCGCCGGCCTGACCACACAACAGGCCGGTTCTAATACACAAACACGCACACACTCTTTCTGTTTCACTGTCTGCAGGGCACTAGAACTGTAGACCTCGAAGGCTTTAAAAGACACGAACTTGGACGGATTAGAAGACTTAGACTAGCGTACTACGCATTAGAACGGATTCCCAGATTTTACCCTCATCATCCTGGCCCCGTCTGTGGGAAGCTGAATAAAAAGGGTTTCTATCAGTACGCGGGCATGGAGGTCGAATGGCAGGCGGTCGAAGGACAGGAAAGGCTCTGGCTGTATCCCAAAGCCAAGTACAACCAACTGGCAGCCGACAGAATGATGGAGTGTCCGCTAAAAATGAGAATGATGAGGCGCATAGCAGAAGTCGTAGTCGAAGTCGTAGTCATCTAGTGGGTGACCGAGTTGACGGGAGAGAGACAAGCCTTTCGACTAATGAGCGAGAGGATGCTCAACGTGCAATTGAGAGAAAGAGAGAAGCTCAATTGCTGCAAGAGGAGGAAGATCGACGTGCTGCTCGAGAAGCTGAGATACGTCGAGAGGAACGTCTTCGAGTTGAAGAAGAAAGCCGAAGAGTTGCACCTGCAATAGCAACAACATCACATGTTCAGCCAACCATGCAACAATTCACGAGCGCAGCACAAGCATACATGCCTCCGACAGGCTATGCACCATATGTGTTGCCAGGAGGAATGATGAGGCATCCGGCCCAATTTGGTTTGAGTGCCGAACAAATGAACGGGTTGATGTGCATGGTCCAAAGTTGCTACGGAGCACCACTACCTATACCACCAGTGCCAGGACCCGAGTTCCTTATTCGAGTCTCACAAGTGAACGCACCATTTGGCGTAGGGCCCTCGAGAGTAGTGGTACCACCACATCTGTCTCCAAGAGTCACTCGAATTCAGAGTTACCAACCAGCACCAACTAACTCGAGGAGTAGGAGTGCTAGGTCTGCACGAGACAGGTTGGGCGAACAAGGTAGGCCCGAGAATGGAGACTTAAGAAATATCATAAATCGGAGAATGGAGAATAGAGGTGACCACGAGCAAGAGCAGGAGTAGGAGCTCGAGCCGCAGGAGCGAGTTCAATCGAGAGTGAGGGATGAAACTCGAGTCATAGATCAAGACATGGGAGTTCGAACTCAATATCACTCTCAGGCGAACACACGAAATGTCAGAACACATCATGTCCAGGAACCACGACAAGAGAGACAAGATGAGTCTGTCTCTCTAGAGATATTGTCAAAAGAACGAAGAAATCCGGAACCTCTTCGAGCTACTGTGAGGGTGAGCCAACAAGCGAGATCCAACCGACAGGAGGTTCAACCCGACCTACCTAGGAATGAAGTCGCAGAAATACTGAGGAAACAGTACGAGGACATACAAGCCCAAATGGCAAAGCTCAAGAAGCAAGTTTCCGAGAAGGAGAAGGTCGTGCCTAAGGTGAAAAATCCTCTATGCCCACAACTTCGACATGAGGCAAGACGACCTGATGTCGTGATTCCCACCTTGGAGAAGTACTATGGAGACGACTGCCCTACCGACCATATCTCGAGGTTTGAAGGTCGAATGGAGGGTTACGGACACACTGAAAATATGATGGCGGTAACTTTCCCGGCCACTCTATTCGGAGAGGCGATGGACTGGTGGAGCAAAGAATTGGAGCACGGATCAATCAAGTCCTATGACCAAATGAAAGAACTGTTTGTGGCAAAGTTCGAGAAGGCCTGAAAGAAGAAGAAGTACATAAGCCATTTAAGAACAGTCACCCAAGGACAATACGAAGAGGTGAGTGATTTTTACACTCGGTTCTAGGAGGCAGTGAAGCTGGTCGAGGACCACACTATCCATCATAGGATCACACTTCTGTATGGAAACACTTGGAATGATAGGCTTCGCGAGCACCTTTCGATGAAGGTGGGAGAAATAAAGAACGAGAGAGAGCTCGACGACTTTATGGAGAGGTTCTTCGCCTCACAGGGGTTTGAGAAAAGCATCCCTATCAGAACAGAAGGGAAGAACAAGAGAAATCAGGAAGAAGATTACGTCTCTAATAAACAGAAAAAGAGAGACTCTCAACAAGATGACCGGAGGGGCCTCGAGTCCAACAACAACAACCAGAACAATAGACAAGGCCAGAATGACCCGAAGAGATACTCGGTCTACACCACGCTGAACAGAAGTCGAGCTGATGTCTTAAAATTGATGATTGCCAAGAAAATAAACTTTAGGTGGCCAAGACAGATTGTCGAGACAGACAAGAACAGGGACTCGACGGAGTATTGTGACTTCCACAAAGGGAAGGGACACGATACAGAAAAATGTGTCCATTTGAGGTCCGAGATTGAGGCTTGTATCAAGAGAAAGCAATTGGACGAGTGCATAGGAGCGGGTTCGAAAGCAAATAAAGTTCCGGGATCTGGCTCGAACACTTCCCCTGCTCAAGATAATAGAGTCAACCTCATTACCACCGCTGGTCTGAGTAATCAAGGGAATCGACCTGTTAGTGGTGTGATTTGAACTATAGCCGGAGGACCTGCTGGAGGAGATTCGAGAAAAGAAAGAGATCGAACTGCGAACCACCTGAGATACACGGAGTCTGTGTATGGAGAACCAGGAAAGATAGGACAGAACGCCATAGCGTTCGATGACAGTGAGATCCCGGCTGCTACTACCGGAGGAGGAGACCTAGAAGACCCTGATGTGCCACTGGTCATTGCATCAGACATTGCAACTTACCGAGTGGAAAAGGTTCTAATCGATACTGGAAGTTCTTCAAACGTCATCTTCACGAAAACACTCCACCTGATGATCATTGACACGAGAGGGCTTCGAGAGGTTATCACTCCTCTAGTAGGATTCGGGGGCACAGAGGTTCGTCATATTGGCCGAGTCTATCTTACCGTGTCATTGGGGACAGACCCATGTAGAACAACTCGACATGTACCCTTCGAGTACAATGCAATCTTAGGAAGACCTGCACTGAATCAGTTTAAGGCAGTTTCTTCGACCTTGCACAACAGAATTAAGTTTCCTACCGAAAGGGGAGTAGGACAAGAGATCGTAGATCGAAGGCAGGCCTGGGAGTGTTAATCGTTATCTGCAAAACAATTGAGTTCTCCTCGCCTAGCAATTGAAAAGGCTATGGGTGCCGACCACCCAAGGAATAATGTTTTCACTATTGGTAAACCGAGGAGGAAACGTCGAAAGCTGAGTTTGTCACTCAGTAAGAACCGATCCTCTCGAAAAAATGCCTTAAGGGTCGCTGTGACATATTAGAAGATGGAGCCCGAGGAGAACAAGGTTATCCCGTCGATACCTTGTGCTCCGACACCTAGAGAGAAGTTCCTTCAAGAAAAACGGATCGAGCCAGCAGAAATGACAAAAGAAATAGAACTTATCCCAGGGAACTCGGAAAAGACGACGAAGATTGGGACAGAAATGGATCCATAGGTCGAAAAAGAGATCATTAACTTCTTAAGAGCCAATATAGATGTGTTCGCCCGGAGCACGGACGATCTGGTAGGAATCGATCCTAAGGTAGCGGTGCATCAACTTAATGTGAACCCTCAAGTGCGGCGCATATGCCAACGAAAGAGAGATTTTGGCTCTAAGAAAACCGAGATAATCAAGGCCGAGATCGATCGCCTTCTAAAAGCAGGTCACATTCGAGAAGTTCAGTACTCTGATTTCTTGTGCAACGTGGTTTTGGTTAGCAAGGGAAATGGAAAGTGGCGCATGTGTAATGATTTCACACGAATAAACAAGCACTGCCCTCGATATCCGTACCCATTGCCTAGAATCGATATGTTAGTCGACTCCACAGCAGTATGTGCTCTATTGAGTTTCATGAATGCCTATCAGGGTTTTTATCAGATAAGGATGGCTCCCGAGGACATACCAAAAACGGCATTCTTCGCTGCGGCGAGTGTATATTTCTTTAATGTCATGCCTTTCAGCCTCATGAATGCGGGAGCGACTTATCAAAGGTTGATGAACAAAATGTTCAAGGAAGAAATCGGAAAGATGATGGAAGTTTATGTGGACGACATGTTGGTCAAGAGCAAGAAGGAGGTCGACCACGTAACCCATTTGACACGATGTTTCGACATCCTAAGAAAATATGGCATGAAGTTGAATCCAGCGAAGTGTACATTTGGCGTCAAATGAGGGAAGTTTCTCGGGTACATGGTGACCGAGAGAGGAATCGAGGCTAACACCGACAAGATTAAGGCAGTCCAGGACTTGGAGATCCCGAAGACCATGAATGATGTTCAAAAGTTAATTGGGAAGATTATCTCCTTAATTCGCTTCATTTCAAGGTCGGCGGAGAGGAATTTACCCTTCTTTCGACTCCTTAGGAAGATAGAAAAAGGCCAGCAGAAGAATAAGGACTTCCATTGAACAGAAGAGTGTACACAAGCACTAAGTGATTTAAAGAATTATTTGCTATCACCCCCCCCCCCCTTCTATCAAAGTCAGTCGAAGGGGAACCACTCTACCTTTAATTGGCAGCAACAGATGAAGCCGTTAGCTCTGTGCTTGTAAGGATAAAAGGGAAGAATCACCTCCCTATTTATTTTGTGAGCAAGGCCCTACATTCGGCAGAGACACGATACAAAAAGATGGAGAGATTGGCTTTATCTTTGGTTCATACTTCGAGGAAACTAAAGCCCTACTTTCGAGCTTACAAAGTAATTGTGATCACTTCCCAACCTTTGAAGCTAGTTCTAAATCGACCTGAAGTATGTGGAAGGTTGGCAAAGTGGGCTATCGAGTTAAGCGAGCATGACATCGACTTCCAGGGTTCGAATGCGATAAAAGCACAAGCAATAGAAGATTTCCTCATGGAGTTTCCTACGGACAGGGACAATCCAATTTCAGAAGAAGAGGCAGAGAGGAGATCATCAATCATGGTTATTGATTCTGCAGGAGCCGATAGCTCAACTATCGAGACAGAGGAAGCGAATGACGATATGGAACTCTGGACGCTTGAAGTAGACGGCTCAGCCACAAGTCGAAATGGCGGAATTGGAATCCATCTCAAGAGCCCATCAGGGGCAAAATTGGATTATTCTATTACACTAGCATTCAAGGTCACGAACAACGAGGTAGAGTACGAGGCCCTCTTGATCGGACTGAAGATGGCGAAATCTTTGCAAGCCAAAAGAATTCGAGCTTATACCGACTCCCAGCTGGTCGAGTCCCATTTCTCGGGAGCATATACTGCGAAAGGAGAGAATATGATTCACTGCCTCAATTTGTTGAAAAAGAGAGTGAAGGATTTCGAGTTCTTTGAATTGTTGAAAGTAGGTCGGGAGCTGAATGAAAGAGCAGATGCGCTCGCCAGGTTGGCCTCGACAACTGGGACAATCAACACAAGAAATGTGATTCAAATGACAATGAATCTTCCATCGTTGTTGAACCCGAGTCCTAGCTTGATGTCCATAAAAGAGGACCCTCATTGGATGAGAGACATAATAGCATATATAGCTTTCGGGAAGCTCCCAGAGGACCCCGTAGCAGCTAGGAGGGTGAAGCATCGATTGTAGAGATACTTCATGGTGGGAGAAGACCTTTACAAGCTCTCTTGGGAAGGAAAGCACCTACGTTGCTTAAACCCGACAGAAGCGAAAGCGATAATGCGAGAAATACATGAAGGCAGTTGTGGTAACCATTCGGGTGGAAGAAGCCTTGCACAGAAAATCCTTCGACAGGGTTATTATTGGCCAACTCTGGTACAGGATGCGGTCAACTACTCGATGCAGTGCTCTGAGTGTCAATACTATGCAAGGACTTCGAGGAAGCCATCGAGGGACATGATACCACCATAGGTTCCATGTACATTCGATATATGGGGCTTGGATATTGTTGGACAGCTACCGAAAGGATCCAAACAGAAGAAGTGGATACTTGTCGCAGTGGAACACGTCTCAAAATGGGTCGAAGCAGAGGCAGTCTCGAAGATAGATGAAGACACAATATTCGACTTCATATGGAAAAACAATGTGTGCAGATTTGGACTCCCAAGGGTTTTGATTTCAGACAATGGATCCCAGATTAGGAGAGAACGGCTGAAAGATTGGTGTGATATGATGAAGATCGAACAGCGTTTCACTTCTATATTCCACCCGCAGGTGAACGGGCAGACTGAGGTTACAAATTGAACAATTGTCAGCAATTTAGAGAAAAGAATAAAATCATGCCAAGGCAATTGGGTAGATGACCTAGATGGTGTACTCTGGGCCTACAGGACCAGCGTTCGAACTGCAACACAGGAAACACCGTTCAGTTTAGTATACGGTTCTGAGTCCGTCATCCCGGATGAGATCGAAGTTCAGACCCTTCGAGTCAAAAGTTATGATGAGTTCACAAATCCAGAAGGTCGAATGCTTGACCTCGAATTCCTGAATGAAAAACGTGTCAGTGCAAGGATACAAATCTTGAAGTACCAAGCAGCGGTGGCACGGGCCTATAACAAGAATGTTTGCAATAAGGAGTTTCAGGTTGGTTCTCCGAAATGTAGCAGTTCAAAAGCATGTGGGAAAGCTAGAACCAAAATGGGAAGGACCGTACCGAGTGATAAAAGCAAACTCGAATGGAAGTTATGAACTAGAGGAGATCGATGGCAAGGTACTCCCCCGACCATGGCACGCAAATAATCTTCAGAAGTTTTACTGTTGAATAGCTCTCGATGTACATCACTCGACAAGTGCTGAACGCCTCCTCCGTTAGGACGTGAAAAGGGATCCCTCCGTCAGGGATACACCTTGCTCAATTAAGGAAACCCCTCCGACAGGGACACCTATCGAGTGATATCGGGACACCCCTCCGTCAGGGGCAACTACCAAGTTACAACAGTTGATTCCTCCGTCAGGGACAACTAGAGTTCATTTTTGGCAGGAAGTCTACATTCACCATGCTCATACTTTGTGACTACTTACACAAATTTATGAATGCAAAGGCTGCTCATTTGTCTTAGTTACGACAACTATTCAACTTCTAATTTGTCTTAGTTACGACAACTATTCGACTACTCATTCTGTCTTAGTTACGACAACTATTCGACTACTCATTCTGTCTTAGTTATGACAACTATTCGACTACTCATTCTGTCTTAGTTACGACAACTATTCGACTACTCATTCTGTCTTAGTTACGACAACTATTCGACTACTCATTTTGTCTTAGTTCCGACAACTATTCGACTACTCATTTTGTCTTAGTTACGACAACTATTCAACTTCTCATTCTGTCTTAAGTAACGACTAGCATTCGACATACAAAAAGACAAATTACAACTCAACAAATTGTTCAAATATTATACAAAGGATGACACTCAGAAGTGAGTTACAGAGAAGTATGATGAACAAAAATAAGTGAAGAATCGTTGCTACAACAGAAGGAAGCCATTCATACATCCTCAAATGATAAGGTGGGAAACCGACGCATGGGTTTCGGCCTAAGGGGAGTAGACGTCGAGGGGTCACCACGTTCGTGAGAGTCCGGCTTTTGAGGTGTCAATATCTCCTCCAACTCTTTCTCAATGGACTGGCTGATCTCTTCGAAAGGAGTCCAATCGTTTGGGTACCCGAGACATGGTCCCGGAAGCTTGAGCCATTCCTTATTATCTTCGAGATGAGTTGCGAAAGGCCACCAATAATAAACAGACATTTGTTGGCCACCCAACGAGGTAGGAAGGGGCCTCCATGCTGGTGGACGAAGCTCTCTGATTCGGGTCTCACCAGGGACACGAACTCGTCCTTCTCTAGTGCCTCATCCCCGACACAAGGGCTCGTTAGATCAATAAGACCATCTCTATTGTTAAAAATCCAGACGTTATGCTCTTCGAGGTCTATGTCATCTGTGAGTAAGCCTGCCTTCCTTAGCTGACCGGTTGCACAATCAAATCCTACAGCTCGAGCTGCGTCGTAAGTTAGACTTTGAAGGTATTCATACGAATCGCTCGCCAGAAAATCCTTCACGGCTTCCTCTCGAGTGATCAGCAACCGATCGAAGAAGAAGTTCTTGAAACCAAAAACAAAGTTTACAAGATCTCCATATACGAGACATTGTTCTTCGTTGGCCAAGGTAACTTTATCCAGATTGGTTTTCAGAAGATCTACCTGAGCTCGAAGTGTAACAACCTCCTCGAGGTTATTACCGTCCGACCTGTTTTTACTTTGAAGATTTTCCTGGAATCCCTATCAAGTCATCCAAAGAAACGAGACAACAATCATATAAGTATGAAGGATATGAAGATTTCGAGTGCAAAAAGAAAGACATAGATTCAAAAGACGGTTAGATAGACATAATCATAATTGTCATAAGTACAAACCGAATGACCGAAAGGTCTCAAAATCAGAATACAAAACATCACGGGGCATACCCCAGATCCTAATCTAGTCGATCAGTGGGTACGTACGACTCCCGGATGGGGAAGAGGTAGTCACCTGTTCGACGGGTCTCAACTTGTCACCTTCAGACTCCTTCTCAGTTTCCTTGTTCTCTCGGTTCTCGACCTCTTCATCAGTATCATCCGGGTCCCCCCCCCACCCTCCTTATTCTTCTGAGTCTGCCTCTTCATATACTCTTTGTCCTCAGACTCAGCATATTTAGGCCAGTCAACTTGGGAGAATTGCACCCATTCAGGGACAATGGGACCAGACAACAACTGGCTAAGGTCCCTCGAGTCGGTTTCAGCTTGGGACACTTCAGAAGTCCTGGCCTTATTGGCCTCATCCTCGACAAGGTCAGCTTCCAGACTCTTCCAAGTTTCAAAGAGGTTGTAGTCCTCGCTTGACCTCACAATCGGGAAGGGAGTCGATAGCCACTTCTTGTTAAGCTCCTCGAACTCAGAGAATGGAGCCATCTGATAAGAGCCCAAGAGGTCACCGATCCACTTCGGCAGATAAGGACCACCACACTCATACTTGAATTACGGGTCCTCGACCACGACAACACTGACGAACTCATCCTTGCACAGTTCACTGTCCGGAACATCAGGGATTCGAGGATCAACTCCACCATCACCAGCCTTCATAACATCAATTCCCTTGGCAGCGAGGGGATAATCTTTGGGCAAGTCCCCGACCTTCTTGAGCTGGTCAATGCCCGACTGAAAACCATGGAATCTGGCAGTATCGTAATCGAGACTCTTCTTGTACTCGTATGAAGTGCTTTTCAGGAAGTCTCGGGAAGCTTTCAGGCGGTCCCTCCCCATGTTCGACAACAGCTCATCCTTGAACCTCATGATCGAGTTGATGGCATGAGCGTGCGAGAGCCTCTGCACTTTGATTATGTCCTCGGCCTTCTGCAAAGAGGACACGACTTGGTTTCTCTCCTTGCAATACTTCACCAAAGCCTCATTGGCTTTCGCCATGTCATCTTCGACCTTGTGCTTACTTGCGAGTTCTGCCTTGGCCTTCGAGAGCTCCTCTTGAAGAGATTGGACCTTTTGGTTTTCGAGCTTCAGTCTGGCAACCTCTTCTTCGAGACCTTTAAACCTCAGCAACTCGGACTCAATCCTCTTCGTGTTCTCCTCATTCTTTTCCTTAACCTTCCGGGCATCTTTGATAGCCAACTCATATAGAGTCTTCCAGAGAGTAGATGACTCTCGAAGTTCGGCACACTCAACATTCAACCGAGTGCATTCCTTCTCCATCAAAGCACGCTCGGAGGTCACTCTTTGACAAGCACTGATAGCACGTCCCAGCTAAAAAAAAAAAATGAATGAAAATGATGATGAGTAAAAAATTTCAGCTGTAAAAGTTACTAAGTACAAGGGACTCGAAAAGTGATCAAGACTTTACCTTATTGAACCGCGAGGCGACATCAGCCAATCGCTCGGGTTCTGTCTTGGTCTGAAGCTCCAAAATGTCACTGTCACAGGCAACTTGCTCGTTTTCCTTCTCGACCTCAGACATCTCGAAGTTAGGGTCTTTCAAGAGCAGCAAACCACTCACCCGTTCATCACAATTCTTTAGCGACTCGGCTAGAGTGACAGGTGGAGAGCGAGGTGCACCTTGCGAGTGCTCAAGCCGAGACCCCTCTCCGCTTGAAAATACAGACCGACGGACCCTGCTTTTATTAGTCGGTTTCTCAGGTTCCTTCGGGACATCAGAAGCTGCCCTCTTCGAGAGATCAGAAGTGTGGGTGATGTCTTCGATATGGATAGTCTCATCAGCAGGGTCAGCAAAGATGCGAGAAGAAGACACTGTACCACTCCTATCATCAGTAACGGGTGCCTTAGGAGGTGGAGCAGGCGCAACAGTCTCCAATCTAGCCCTCTTCGTCATAGGTACATAGACACTCGGCCCAGTATCCGATTGTCCCCGTTTGTTCCTCTTCTTGGCATTCTTCTTCTCCTTCAAATAGTCTTTGTCATAACTAGTGGTGGGCACCGTCATTTGCATCAAGGGCAGTCCACTCTTGGCCCTCTCCTCGTTCTGTTCCTCAAACACAACAAGATCTTTCGGGTCGTCCATATTTAAGAAGGTCGACGGCTCATAGATCTTTACCCGGATGCCCGAATCCTTCTCTTCCTGCTGATTCCTCATCATTTCACGTTGTTGGTTCCTGGCTTTCGACATAGCTTTCGTGAATC
>JAQRGC011844204.1:0-11070 GCA_028659135.1 Plantago lanceolata
AGTGCAAGTGCACGAGAAGGAGATTTTCAATACTCCCAATCCCCTCTCACTTGAAATCCAATCCGCAAGGATTGAGAAGACGATTCCCCCATTGGAATCCTACTCTTGGAAGAGTTGTCCAGGGAGCCATCTCATGCGGTACCAAAGCAAGATGGGTATCTACGGGCACAACAAAGATGTCTTGGCATTGACCTTCCCCACTACATTGTTTGATGATGCGATGGAGTGGTGGATCAAATTGCCGAGTGGTAGCATCAAGTCGTTTCATCAAGCTTCTAAGCTATTTGTTGAGAAGTTTGCCCGCATGAAGTGAAAGAAGAAGTCTATTAGCTTGCTCACCGGGCCCATCGAAGGCCCTAACGAGTCCCTTAGGGACTTCCTTGGGAGGTTCTGCAAGGTGGCGGAACTAGTATAGAGTCATACCATTGTGAAGAGAGTGGAGATCCTGTATGGGAACCTCCCCAATCGCCAGTTGGCCGACCTCATAGCCATGACACAACCTAGGTCTGAGAAGGAATTCGAGGATATTTGTGACAGGTTCATAGACTTGGAAGAATTCAAGAAGTACAATTCAATCCGGGCCAGGGCAGTTGTCAAAAAAGAGAACCCCGCTCCCAAGGTTGAGCCTCCAAGGCCTAAGCCCAAGTATGAGCAAAGATATGACGGAATTCCTATGCCACCTAAGGCTCCAGGATTTACCGAGTTCACTGGGTTGAACAAACCAAGGTTTGAGATCCTCTCAATCATGCAACGTTGCAACATGCCCATCCAATATCCTCCCAAGATCCCAGCGGATCGAGTTCATCCCAACTACAGGAAGTTTTGCATCATTCACATGAGCAAAGGCCATGATACCAATACATGCTCTAACCTGAAGATAGAAATTGAGAAGAAGGTAAAAAATGGCAAGCTCTTGGAACACGTAGCCAATATGACTCCTAGTGCCACTCAAGTTCAGTTGCCTCCACCCCTAGTAGGAGAGCCTGCTCCTCCTGCACACCCCGATCCCGTACACCCTGAGGCGCAGGATGAGCTACCTGAAGGGCTAGATCCCAACAATGTCAACAACATCCCATACCGTGGCCACATCAATAACATTTGGGGAGGCCCGACAGGGGGAAGCACTAGGAAGGCCCGGGAGAGGACGGCGCAGCACATCCTGTGCATGGACAAGGCTTATGGCCCCCTCATACCCGAAGGCACCAACAAAATACATTTTGATGAAAGTGAAATCCCAGATCCTTGCGCTGGAGGAGGGGGGGGGTCATTGATCCTGACGTTCCCTTGGTGGTTACAATCGATATTGCAGCCTTCACTGTTTCTAAAGTCTTGATTGATACCGGGTTCTCTTGCAGCATCATCTTTGCCGACCCTCTAGCAAAGATGGCGGTTAGCACCAAAGGCATCCTCCCGGTCAATGGTGCACTCAAAGGATTTGGTGGAGGACCGGTGAAACCCATTGGGGCCTTGCACTTAGCGGTATCCATGGGCGAAGCCCCCAAGAGAGCCACACCATTTCTCCTGTTTATAGTGGTGGATATACCATTTGAATATTGTGTGCTCTTTGGGCCCCCGGGGGATAAACCAGTTCAGGGCTATACCATCTACCTTCCATAAGAAAATGAAGTTCCCTACCCCCCAAGGCGTGGGAGAAGTCATTGGAGATAGGAAAAATGTTTGGAAGTGCTACTCTATGTCCACTAAACATTGCAACCAGGAACCCGAGGGTGAGCTCATGGTCTTGAGCCACATGGCGGGACTCCACGACGTTCTTGTGATGGAGAACGGAGAGCCCCAACCCAAGGAACGTGATGAATACCAAGTCATTCCGGATATACCTTGTGCTCCTACTCCTACTAGGCGCCGCCTCCAAGAAGAGCGCCTAGAGCCCTGAGAGGCCATCCGAGAGGTCCAAATCATCGAGGGATTCCCGGAGAAGGTGGCTCGAATAGGGAGCGAGATGTCCCAAGAAGTGGAGCTCAAGCTTGTTGAATTCCTCAAAGCCAATGCGGATGTCTTCGCTTGGGGCACGGAGCACCTAAAAGGAATTGACCCAAGAGTGGCGGTACATCGCCTCAAAGTAGACCCCAAAGTCACACATCTAAGGCAAAAGAAGAGGGACTTTTTTTTTTTTTTGAAACGGAAAATTAACTATCCTACTCCTACACTATTACAAATACACCTAAACCGATCTTATATCTCCAAATAATCTAAACCCACCTTATGTCTCCGCTGGGGATCGAACCCTTGACCTCTCACCCATGTGCTACTCCAGCACCCTTACCCTTCACCACTGCACCAACCTTATAACTCCAAAACATGAAGAGGGACTTTTGTGCCGTGGACAACGAGATCATAGCCGCAGAGGTCTCGCGCTTACTCAAAACGGCGCACATCAAAGAAGTTAAATACTCAAATTGGCTTTGCAATGTGGTGCTAGTACAAAAGGCACCGGGCAAGTGGAGGATGTGCAATGACTTCACTCGCCTCAACAAGCATTGCCCCAATGATCCGTACCCCCTTCCTAGAATTGACTTGTTGGTGGACTCTTCCGCGGGATGTGCCCTACTTAGCTTCCTTGATGCGTATCAAGGTTTCTACCAAATTCGTATGGCTAGGGAAGATGTGGAGAAGACCGCGTTCTTCGCCAATGGATCTGTCTATTGCTTCAATGTCATGCCTTTCGGCTTGAAGAATGCAGGAGCCACTTACCAAAGGCTCATGAACAAGATGTTTGCCGAAGAACTAGGCAAGACCATGGAGGTCTATGTTGATGATGTGCTCGTCAAGAGCAAGGAAGAGGACCAACACATAGCACATCTCACCAAGTGTTTCGCTATTTTGCGAAAGTACGGAATGAAGCTCAACTCGGCCAAGTGCACCTTCGGTGTGAAAGGGGGAAAGTTTCTAGGATACATGGTGACCGAGAGAGGGATTGAAGCAAACCCGGAAAAGATAAGGGCCATATAAGAATTGCCACACCCCACTAACCTCCATGAGGTGCAACAATTGGTTGGCAAGGTGGTAGCCCTTAGTCGGTTCATTTCAAGATTGGCGGAAAAGAACTTGCCTTTCTTCAAGGCACTTAAGAAGACGGATGTCTTTACTTGGGGCAAGGAAGCCCAAGTAGCTTTTGAAGAATTGAAGGATTACTTGCAAAATCCACCTCTCCTTTCCAAGCCCAAATTCGGGGAGCCACTATACCTCTACTTGGATATCTCCGATGTCACCATAAGCTCAGTCCTAGTAAAGATCAAAGCCAATGAAAGTCCCCCGGTTTACTACTTGAGCAAGGCTCTATCCCCCGTGGAGACTAGATACTTGGAAAATGAGAAGTATGCTTTCGCACTTATCCACACCGCAAGGAAGCTTAAGCCTTACTTTGGGGCACATAAGGTCGTTGTGCTCACAATCCAACCCTTGAAGCAAGTCCTAGGAAAGCCGGAGACCTCCGGAAGAATGGCGAAATGGGCTATAGAACTCACGGAGTTTGACATTGAGTTCCAAGGTCCAACCTCTAAGAAGGCCCAAGTATTGGCGGATTTCCTAGCCACATACCCTTCGGACTCCCAAGATGCATCCCATGATCTTGCCTGGGAGCACCCCGAATTGCATGCCAAGAGCCACGACACCTTGGAAGGACCAGTTGATATGGTAATAGATGAAGAAGTTGGGACGGCACCCAAGGCTATAATCGACATACTAGACAAGGATGTAGACAAGTTCTTGCTCGATGAGCCCGAGAAAGCTGAGGCCACAGCCTTAGAGAAGAGAAAACTCCCTAGTGCCACACTAGGAGAGGAGGAAGAGCCTAGCCCCAAAAGGAGAGAACTCATAGACTATGGAGAGGTGTGGGAGCTACAAGTCGATGGATCCGCAACTGGGAGGTGCGCCGGGATTGGAGTTTATCTCATCAGTCCCTCCAGAGCAATCCTTCAGTATGCCATCACTTTGGACTTCAAGGCCACCAACAACGAGGCGGAGTATGAGGCCCTTCTTGCGGGTATGAAAATTGCCAAGGCATTGAACGTCAAGAAGCTGCACGCTTTTACAGATTCACAACTTGTAGCATCCCACTACTCTGGAGCTTTTGCTACAAAGCAAGCGTCCATGGTTGAATACTTGGTTGTCTTGAAGAAAGAGGCGGAAGGCTTTGAAGAGTTTCAACTCGCAATGCTTCCTAGAGAACAAAATGAAAAGGCAGATGCCTTAGCACGATTTGCATCTGCTTCCAGAGCCCTGGACACTCGAGGTGTGATCCTCATGAACGTGATGTCCCGTTCCTGCTCTCTAGCAAGAACCAAGTATTGAGCATTTATGAAGATGCTTAATGGATGGCAGATCTTGTAGCCTACTTGGCCCAGGGCATCTTGCCCCAAGATCCGGTGAAAGCTAGGAGGGTCCAACACCGCTCCTACCGGTACTACCTTAGAGGCTTCGACCTCTACAAGCGTTCTTTTTAAGAAGTGGACTTGAGATGTGTTCCTCCTAGCGAAGTCCAAGCCATACATGATGAAGTCCATGCTGGAAGCTGCGGCAACCATTCTGGGGGCCGCTCTTTGGCCATGAAAGTCTGGAGACACGGATAATATTGGCCATCACTAGCCAATGATGTGATGCTCACAACTAAGAGATGCGTTGAGTGCTAGAAGCATGCCAATATCCCTCACCAACCCACGACCCCAATGATCCCAATACCAATCACTTGCCCCTTTGATCAGTGGGGGTTGGATATTGTTGGCCCATTTCCTACCGGCACAGGCCAGAAGAAGTTCATCATAGTCTCCGTGGAATACTACTCTAAGTGGGTTGAGGCAGAAGCTGTGAGCACGATCACTGAAAAGAGAGTCATGGCCTTTTTTTTTTCTTTTTTTAAAACGAGCTAAGCTCGCGGGATATTATACCTTAAAAGAGTTTAAGGAGGTTTATAAGACCCCCAATACAAAAGTGCCTTCAAGGGCTCAAAATAGGGAAACATGCATGGCAAATTACAAATCACACAAGGAATATTATGTTCTAGCCTCTTAATGTTCTTCAAGTTGTTCCATCTCCATGATGGCTTCCACAGGCGGTGGAAATGCATCTTTGATCTTCTTGTTTTCCTGGTCATGAAGTGTCCAAGCTCTTGCATCCTTTTGCCTTGTGAAATCTTCAAAAGGTCCAGATCATGATGTGCCTCTGGATTCCAAAAGTCAGTGTTACTTTTAACTAAGCTCCTGTTCCTGTTAGACCATAACACATGTACAAAAGTTGAAGCTTCGAAGCTTCTATCACCAATAGTTATCCTACCAACTATGCATAAGACTTTACAATGGATATTCTTCCAGGAAATCACACAAGTCATGCACCTAACTATTCTAAACCAAATTTGCACCATTACAATGATACTTAAAACTACTCCAACTTGGATCAGTTGCCTTTACACCAAGAGAAAGCAAAGCCAACAGAATTTTTGTTCTACAAACACAAAACAGAATTACAGCAGGAGTCTTTGCAAAAGCATAAACTAGTAGTGTACCAGAACCAGTACTGGTCATGCAAATTGAAATCCTTTGTTAACAGATATTTGGCTGGTCCAGCAAAACTTGTACATTAGAGAAGGAATGCAGACACTTATACTGAGTGCAAGTGTGTGCATGAGAGTGTTCCAATCTTTGAAGAGGAGGACTCTCCAATTTGCAGAATTTTCTGACAAGTAAAATAGAAGGAATACTAAAGTGTTGTTTCCATAAAAACATATTCTAACATAGAAATTAAGAGCGCACTTTTGATAATTGAGCAGATCAATATGAATGAAAGAGAAAGGGGGGGGCTGACAAGCATGGTTCCTCCGTTCCATTTAATGCCAGCTGACTCAAGTATGTAGAAATATCTAAAAGCATGAGAATAGCCAGAAAGTAGACAATAATACAAAGCTTCACAGCAGCTTGTACCAATAGTGTAGTAGTACCAGTGTTGTTCATGCTGTTGTGAAGCCTGCAGGTAACCAAAGACCACAAGAGAGTATCAATAATTTCCACAGTTGTAATGATAATCTTACAGACTCTTTTGGTAGGTGCAATTGTGTGTGCTTTTGTGTAAGGTTTTTTGAAGAGGAGGACTCTCCAAAAAGTGAAGATAAGGGAGCCAATCACAACATGTATTTTAGTGCTACTGATTATTGACAAGCAGTGTCTCTCAGCAAAACAATATCTCCTTGTATGACTAGAACCCTCAGAGTGACAAATAGTATTTTTTGGTGCCCAAGTGATCTTAGTGTGCAAATCAGCATGTATGCAAGAGAAAGAAAGGACTGCCAAACATGGTTCCTCCGTTCCATGTAATGGCAGCTGACTCAGGCATGATAAAGCACTCCAAGACTTAATGCTGCAATTGCCAGCTTTTTGACTTCTACACACCAGAATGCTCCAAAACCAAATGACATCCAGATTTGCCATCACTTCATAATTGCATTCAAAGTTACAGAAATTATTGATCCTCAGTCTAGTGCCAGCATTCAAACTTTTAGAGTGATGAATCTGCAGGACCAATTTCAAGCTGAAGGTCCTACTCTCCACTAAATTCACACTATCAGTAACACTTGTACATCTAAAACTAGTACTGCTGTCGATTTTTCCATTTTTCTTCATCTTTTTTCCTCCTTTTCCTTCTTCTTTTTTTCTTTTCCTTTTTTTTCTTTGGTCTTTTTTATTTTTTCTTTTGCCATCTTTTTTTTCAACTCCTTCATCCATCATTATTCTCCAAAAGGTCTGGTGAACTTGTGTGTGTGTGTAAGTGATGCAGAATGTTATGCAATTTAGACCAGAGAGAGCAAAACTAGAGCTGTGAAAAGGAGTGCATAGCTCAGGATTCAGAAATTGAAAAGTAACAGAATAATAAAATAGACAAAATGTAGACCCTGGTCTGTAGGTCTACTTTATGAGAGTACAAAAGGTTAGCAGTACAAGGCAAGGTACCAGTTTTCCTTTTAACATATGACAAAGAGATTGTCTTCATTTTGGGATTCTTAGGTAAGGTCTTCCAGTTCTGTCAGAATGTAAGGTGTTTTTAAGCAACCTTGAACATTCAGGAAGAGTTAAGATTTTACCTGAACTCACCCTTCCTTCAGTTCTGCAGTCTTTCGGCAAGGATATCAGCAGCTTGATTCCCTTCTCTGAAAATGTGTTGGAGGGTGATGCTAGATTTTCCTTTGAGCTCCTGAAACAAAGAGTAAATAGCCACCACTGCCAATTGACCAGGGTCTTGTTAGTCATTAATAACTCTTTTACAGACAAGTTGTCTGTTTGTGCAATTATGTTATAATAGCCCTGATCAATACACAACTTGACCCCATCCACAAGGGCATATAATTCAGCAAAGAAATTACTGGAGGCTGAAATATAGCTCTGTTTGGCAGTTATAAATCTACCATCCTTATCTCTAACCATATATGCAAGTCCTGCACTGTTAGAGTTAGCACAAAAAGAAGCATCAGTGTTCAATTTTATCCACCCTGCAGGAGGTTTTTCCCATCTAATGAGCACCCATGGTTTGCCTGTGTTTCTTGGGATGGAGAAATTCTATAACTCTGCTATCCTGTCATCTCCTTTCCATTGCCTGGCATTGAAAGAGTTAGCAACATAACTTATTCTCAAATATTCATGAACTTGCCAGATGATGCTGTTGGCTTTGATGTTCACATTTTCAAATTTTGCTTTGTTTCTCGCTTTCAAACAAAACCAAGCTATTAACATAGGCACAATTGTTCTAATATGACCAGTAGAAACATAATCTGAGGAGTTAAACCAACTGAGCAATCTATTTAGAAAATTTTGATTCTCAATCAACTTAACACCAAAAAGATTAGCAAACCACTTCCACACTTTTTTCACCATAAGGTTATTAAGCAAAACATGATCAGAGGTTTCTAAAGACTTGCTGTATTGACACTTAGAGGCCAGAGTGATTCCTCTATGTTGCATTACTATATCTACAGGAATCCACTTATGGAGCACTTTCCAACAAAAAATGGAAATGGTGGGGGTGGTGTTATTATTCCATAGCAGTTGAATCACTTGATTCTTGAGTTTCTTCTCTCTTAAATCCTGCCTAATTGAAGAGGTAGAGAAAGAGCTATCAAGAGACAGCTTCCACATGGGGGAAGCAACCTGGTTTGAACTAGTTGGGTGCAGAAAGATTTTTCCAGCTAAATGCAAAGGGAGGGTACTCCTAAGTTTTCCCCAGTCCCATTGGCCATCAGGGGTCCACCACTCAGAGACAAGTGAGGAGGGGTTTTCTATGTGAGTGCCAGTACTGAACAGGTTCAGACCTCCAGAAAGAAGCCAAGCATCCCACCGGAAGAAAAGATTGCCCTTACCAACTTTCCAGACCATATGAGATTGGGTGTGGACATGGACAGCACTTATTCTCTTCCAGATGAAAGAGTCAGTGGGCTTTGAGCAAAAGCTAGGATAGGGTTTGTTATTCATGTACTTGGAAAACATGAATTTGGCCCACAAAGAAGTCATTTCTCTCAACTTAAACCACAGTTTGTGAGAGAATGCTTCACACATGTCAGAAAGTTTAAAAAGGCCAATACCTCCTTCATTAGTGGGGAAACAAACTGAATTCCAAGAGAGTCATGGCCTTCATATGGCGTAATATTGTGTGTCACTTTGGGCTTCCACGTGTGCTCATTTCAGATAATGGCACCCAGTTCTCCGGATACAAACTTAGAGAGTGGTGCAAGATGAGAAAGATTGAGCAAAGGTTCACAAGTGTCGGCCACCCCCAAGCCAATGGCATGACTGAAGTCACAAACCGTGCTATTGTCAGAATGTTGGAAAGACATGTCGCCGAGCACAAGAGAGATTGGGTGAGGAGTTAGACGGAGTCCTTTGGGCTTATCGCACTACTTCCAAGGTTGCTAATAGGGAGACTCCCTTTAACTTGGTGTATGGGTCAGAAGCGGTAATCCCAGTTGAAACCGTGCTAGAGACCATGAGAATCCAAGGATACCAACCCAAAGACAACCACACCTCCAGAACCTTTGATCTGGACATGCTTGATGGGATCCGTACTGAAGCCCTAGCCAACATCTTGAGGTACCAAGCCATTGTCGCCCGAGCGTACAACAAGAATGTGAAGACCCGCGAGTTTCAAGTCGGGGATCTTGTTTTGAGGAAGAGAGATATTTTGAACAATGTTAGAAAAATGGGAGACAATTGGGAAGGCCCCAAAAAGATCATAGCTGCAAGATCCAATGGAAGGTATGAGCTAGAGGATGATCGTGGGAAGCAAGTTCGAAGGCCATGGAACTCCAAGAACTTGATCAAGTTTTACGCTTGAGTAACCCCACTAGGAACCAATGTTTTGAGGATAGAATCTTTTGAAGTGTTACTTATTTTGGGACCCGGACCTTAGAGTCCCGGTGATCTGTAATTGGCCTTGAAGCCCCCAGTTGTACTTGAAAATGCTTATCAATACAACGACTTTTGGAAAAACATTGAGTTATTTTAAGAGCAACCAAGGTGAATCTTCTAGGTGTTAAAATACGCCTTGATGACACCAGGGTGGCTGATCGACTAGGCAGTAAATTGTTAAAGCCAACATACTTAGCCTAAGGGGGTAGCACCCGAAATACGAGGGTTCCTCGACTGTCGACCTTGGCGACTGCGGCGGCCCGAGACGGGTATAAGACCCGGCTAGCGGAGATGACGCCGGAGGAGAGACTTATGTCTCTAAAAGATCTCACGGCTCAGGTACATGAACTTTAGCTTGTTTCTGTTGTTCCACAATCGTACACAACATAGTAGTGTAAATATGTTCTAACACTTGTACTTTTTTCCTTGTTTTTCATCTCAATGACTAGGCTTCTCTGGCTACGACTGCGGAGGCCAGGGGTAATAGCAGTCGGGCCGTTGAGGAGCTGAATGAGGGGCTCCAAATCTCCCGAGCCCAGGTTACGACCCTGGAGGCGGAGCTAGAAAAGACCAGAAAGGAGATGGAGTTGAAGGGCTTGGAGGCGGAGCGCCTAAAGCTGGAGGTCGGGCAGGCTAACTTGGCCCGGGATCGGTGGAGGACTGACTTCCGTAAAGTCGACTCAGCGTTTATCATGATAGACCGGAATTTTTACGACTTCCTTACCAAGATGCTGAGATGGTTGGCCTCCGCGAGGTATGAGACAGTGAAGGACTACTTGGGTAGCATCACTTATCGCTTCCAGGGCGCAGTGCGCGAGGCTTCCTTGAAGGCGGAGGGATATGAGGTTGCGATCCAGCAGCTAAAGGCCAAGGGATTTATTAATGAGAACCTGAACTTGGTCGAGTTTGAGCTGGACCCTGAGGCGGATGGGGCGTTTAACAAGTATACACTTGATTCGACCATGGATCAAGGAGAGATGGTGAAGGAGGAATTCTTTCCCATACACGACCCCCGTGGTCCCGGCCAGCTTGCCCCTGAAAATCACCTACTACCGTCCTGGATTCCCAAGTTGCTCCGGTTCGGGGTCATTGCGCCGATCGCCAAGCTCGTGTACATAAATGAGAAGTTCTTACATATACCGAACCCAGTGGTCGGGGAAAGAAGAAGGCTTCCAGCATCCCGACTATGCCGCGGTCGTGGCCAAGCGCACGGAGTTAGAGAAAAAGAAGGACAAAGAGTTCATTGCCCTCCGCGAGCGCGAGGAGAAGCACATCCAGGGAGGCAAGATATGCTGCCGAGGAAAAAGCCGAGCGTGAGGCAGAACACAAGGCCATAGAAGAAGTCGGCCTCCAGACTCCTCCTGTTGTCCCGACCCCGACCGATGCCTCTACTCCGACCGACACCCTCCAGCCGTCCCAAGAGTAAACAAGTCGGGGTATGCCTCGTGAATCATTTGTACCCTTGAACAATTTACTATTCAACACTTGTCTTTTTCATACATTTTGAATATTTAACTTATATCTTGTCGGCTCCCATTCGTTAGGGGGTCATAAATTTGCTATATAAGTCGAGTTGCCTCTCGAGCGGCTTGCAAATGTTTCCCTTATATGAGGATCGTGTACTTCTGTTGCGTTTCTAGTATCTCATTTGATTGTCTAGTGGAGGGGG
>JAQRGC011845032.1:0-12057 GCA_028659135.1 Plantago lanceolata
GTGTAATTGTTTGGAGGGGTATTAATGTAACTTTCAAATGATTTAAGTAATTATTCTATTTATTATGTATATTAAAAATTATATATTAATGCCATTTGTCACAATTTTAGTGGTGTACTATAAATAGTACAATGCAAGGAGTACTAAATTTAGCCAATCCCAACTAACATACAAGTTTGATTGGCCTATGTAACACACTAGCTTGCAGATCGCCAGATCCCAACCCCTGTTGCTATCCAAGCAATTGCTTTACCCTATCACAGTACTGGCGCAGATGCTCTCTTATCAGTGATTTATTTCCTTTTTGCCATAGTCGTCGATAGAGCATTACTTTCCACAAGTACCGAGTCCGTACCAGTCTGTCTCTTAATATGCTCATAGCCCATAACGCTTTAATACTTTACTGAGACCTGGCATTACGTTGTACGCTTGATAGGATCTCCTCAATTCAATGATTGAACCTACCTGGATACAACAAATAGAGACGAAAAGGAGAGGGTCAAAACAAACCAACGATTAAACATCAACTTCACAAAACTTGAGTTTGCCCCTCTGAAGGGACATCATTATGTTATTATGTACGAATGTAATAATGAAACAGCATACCACGAATAGAAATACTAGACATTGATGGGTTAAGAAATAAAATTCCTGAAACATTCAACTTACAATGATTAGAATTGAAGTGAATCCTACGGAAAAACCCTCGTTGATACTTCGTAAATAATGATCCAGAATAGAGGAACTAGTAGCCAAAAAGCTTAACAACAAGCCCCCTGCAGAATAGACACGATATCACTGTCAGAGAATTTTAAAGAACGAGAGACATACAGATGAGTGGAAGAATAATTAACATGAGCAGTAAGAGTATGTATGGGTGACTATGTACCCCAAAAACGTGTTGAAGCTTGGATCTTTGTCAAATACTCTATGGTAGCTTTTCCAGGCTTTACATTTGGAATTCTGGCACCCATCTTATTTAAGTAGTCAGCAATTTCCTTTGGCATATTAGCCTGCATCAGAGCTGAGTAAGTATAGGAAATATAAGAGAAACCAATAAATTATATTCGTGGATAAAATTCTAAGTAGTTGGATGGAGATGTCTATGAGAACATTTAGAACCAACGCAGCACATTGAACAGTTATATCAATTTAATGGCAAGTTAATTTCAATTTTTATCCTTCATATTGTTTCAGCCTTCTGACATGTTAAAAAATTAACATTTCATCCCATCACCAAAAAAAAAGTTTAATTTCCTTTTTGGACATGCAAGTGAAAGTGTGAAACGCGATTATTGAGGTCCAAATTGAATAGGTCTGAAGAGTAACCCAGAATTTGGACATGCAAGCGAAACGCTATTAATGAGTAAGGGGGGTAAAGAAAAACTTACGATGTCAAATATATTAAACAAGAATACGAAGAACGCATAAATTGAATAGTAAACCCAGGGTGCTGCACCATGAGGAGTGCCTGGACTCAGAATATCTCTGACGTTTTCCCAAAAGCGCGAGTGAAGCACACTGGAGAAAAATCATGTTTGTTAGATTTTATAGTTTCAAGCTGTAATGAAAATTCAAAAATAAAATAATATAAAAAGTATATAAGTGAAATCAAAAGTAAACAATAAGGTGCACATAATGGGGGCAATAAGAAAATAGAACAAGCACTCGACATGAAAATGCACATGCAGGAGACATTTAAAATCTAGTTGGTCCTAAGCAGGTCAAGGCAATCAAAAGAAATCCATAATATTCCAAGCTGATTTAGAAGATTTTTTTTACTACATTGATCGTGTGCAGTGAGATGAGGATAACCAATGAATATAACTTGCGGCTACCTTGCAATAATGCTTGGAACTGCCAAGAGATATGATGTCGTGAGAATAGGTTGCATTCCAGCAGGATTAATGTTGAAAGGAATGTAAGGTTCGACCTCAGTAACAGGTGACTCTTCTCTGTCAAAAAGAAGGAATAATGATTAACGATGGATATTAATAACCTTTAATTATCAAAGTGAATCAAATATAGAATCCAGGCATCTGTGTCTGCTTGCACCAAAATTTACTTAATTTCAAGAATCCAAGCGTCTACTTGCACAATACACATGAAGAATTATGATTTCTAAATATCACTGTCCAAATCATTACTTTCATAATATAATTTTCGGTAATTAATTTTCCAGTATGATTTGGAAGATAATATGAGGTCAATCCGGACCTAAAAAAAGTCAACGAAACCAAATGAGAACCTTGCAAGTGGATGGAGGGAGTAGCACTTAATCCTCATAAATTCAACAACTTTCTTCTCATGAAGCTGAAGGCATACAAAACTACCATTTATTTTGTCTAGTGGGTGTTTTAAGTGTTCAGCACAGCTTCTAGATGCTACTAAATCACCGATATATGAATACCGTTTCTACCATAAGATGAAATGAGCCATCCAGATAACTGTGGTTTACCTGGCAGCAGAAGCAAGTTTGAAACCATAATACTGTAACTTGATTTTCCTGCACCCCTCAGTCACCATAACTGCTGACATAGTCACCAAAATAAAAACACCTAGTAATGAGAGTACATAAGGCAACCAGCTCACAGAACTACCTGCAGTTGGAAAGAAATCCCCGAAAAAATGTACTGCCGTTATTACAAGGAATATGCAAAAGATAGAAGAGGTATGTTTGTAACCAGGCTACTAGGCAAGAAAGAAACTGCTAAGGAGAGAAGCAACTTCAGACTGTAACTATATGTGTTATCAACCAAGGACTGCAGTAATGTACTTGCTCCTAGATTTTATTTTATTTTTTATTTTGTGTCAGGAATACATATAAAAAGGTTTGTTATATCCTCCATAGGCATATATCATGTATATATAAATTCATGTAAAACACACATCTATGCATGCCATCATCAGGAACCAACTACCAGCAAATACATGATAATTTGATGACGAATTGCTGTTTGACACCAGACAACAGAATAGTTAGTTTATGAAAATTTCAACAACTAAAGGTAACAGGTGATTTAGGAAAAGTGATGTTCAGGATAATAGCAGATAATCAAGTTCATAGAGATGGGAAGGTTTCTCATTCTATTTGCGAAATAAGTAACCGGGAACCTTCAGCAAGCGAGGATATGACAGCTGAAAGTATGCATGATATGCTTGCACTGTCCGGCACAACCACTAAATAAAGGATTAACAAGACATTTCCCACAAACAAAAAATAAATATACTAATAATAATAAAGAAAACTCTAGAGCGGTAAAGGTCAAGCTTTCCCACTCACCTGAGAGCTGTGTTAACATCTTGTATAGTGTTTCTGTGTACCCAGTCAAAATGCTGACACATATAATAAAAGATGATCCTTGACCTGCCAGAATTGCAGACCGGAGAGCTAAATAAGTGAACAGGAAGCATAATGGCCACATAAAACATAAACATTGCCATGTGACTACATTAAGCTAGTCCTCAAAAGAACAAGATATCTAACTATGTAAATAACTCAATTCTGGTAAATAACAAAATTGCCAGAATTTTAACAAGATCAGGATACAAATACTTTTTTTACTGCAGAACTTAAAAGTTAACTCGAACAGCTATACTTACACACCTCTCTAAAACTCTCGTTTATTTATTCTTCATAATTATGCATGGACTGGGGACTGGGTGAAGAAGTCAGATGTATATTACTAAAGACATAATCAAAAGTACCAACCACATCTAGAATCAATAGTGCAAATAAATTACCAACAACCAGCATAAAAGAAATATCAGATAGACACTATACGTCCTTAATTGCAATATAGAGATTATACAAGGAAGAAACAAATAAACTGAGAATTATATGCGAAGAGAAGTACCAAATCCAGACTCTGTGATAGTGTCACAAATCCAAGAAGTTGTCATTGCTCCACATACCAGAAACAGAGTTGTCATCATCACATGTTTAACACTGGGCATGAAAACATATTACAGAGTAAAAACATGTTTAACGCTAAGCACGAAAACATATAACAGATTTTTTTAAATACCATTAAAAGATCCAAATGGATAGGAGTTATAAGGTGTTGGAGTACCACATGAGAGGTCGGGGTTCAAACCCCGGCGGAGGCATAGCCGCATAAGGTGGGTTTGGGTTATTTGGAGTTATAGGGTTGGTATAGGTGTATTTGGAATTATAAGGTGGTAAAGGTGTAGTGTAGGGGAGTCGGAGTAGGATAAAGCTAGATTTGCCGTTTCAAAAAAAAAGATCCAAATGGAATGCCCACATAGATATCTCCCTCTTTCGGGCATGCAAAAGAAAAGACCAAAAAGAAACATGGATATATTGCCACTGATAACTAAATGAATACTTCTACATTTGCAACATGAAATGAATGCATAAATGAGAGTTAAATACCACTAGTTTCTCAATCTAAATTTAAGTTTCTTTCAAATAATGTCATTTGTTTGTCAAAATTACCTGTGACTAGCTGCATAAATAGAATACGGCAGAGAATAAAGAGAAAGCATTAGAGCCTCCACCACAGCGAAGCCAAGTGAGATGTACCATCTGAAATATTTCAGTAATACATGAATACTGGAACATTTACATACAAGAAAGAAAATTGGCGAAATCAACATAATATTTAACAAAAGGCCTCGTCTCACTGCTTGAGGAATAACTAGACACACATATAACTCTTGATCTTCTCATGACCATCTAAGCCTTCTTTCCGCAGCTTCACCAAGGAAGGGACAACATGACAAAGCACCTGATCAAGATTTGCAGTAATATCATCAGCAAGACCAGATAATCACCAAGAGAAAACACTTTTAAGGAAAATTAAAGGTGATATTTTGAAGCACTTTAAAGGGCATTACAGGGCTGAAGCTAAATTCACAGTCCGACTTTGAACTGGAAAATGAAAATTAGGGAAGCAAACACATTGTGGCTTCCTAGACTGAACAGTCTGTTTGTCCCTTTTTCTAAGTAGAAGAAACTGAGATTGAGATCATTCAACAGTAAAGAAGTCCGAAACTAGAATTACTTGAAGATAGGCAATGATGGTTTCCCTGACAAGGGGAATGTGGTACAGTTCCAGCCTGATTAAAGACAAGCAGACCAACATATATTAACAACTGCAAAGGAACATAACCCAACGACTCCATTATGGCCTCTGTAGAAGGTGTAACACCACACCAATTTTTAACATCCTTAAATAATCAAATTGAACTAATTAGTCTACTCTGGATGTCACTTCTTTTCAAAAGGTTAAAAGTATTTATTTCATGAACCTCCAGAGATATCCAAAGTAGACTGAGTCCAATTTGCTTATTTAGGATGTTAAAAATACGATGAGGTATTACACTAAAGCTCTGACATAGGGCCACATAAAGTTCATAGGTAAGATTCACTTGAGGTTTTGTTAAGCTCAACGAGCAATTTCCTATAGACCACAAAAGGCGAATATAGATAGACTAGTAGTTCTACGTTCATGAAGCAGTGTAATGGAGGTATAGGCGATATATTTAATTACTTTTTTGTGGTGGATTCGGCAGAAAATTTCTACTGTGTAATGGTATAAATACATACACCCAAGATGAAAAAAAAAACTATATTCATCAACCACATAAAATAGCAGGAAGAGATTATCCAAGAAAGAACGAATAAAATGTAATCAAGACATGCATTCGAAGCATGCCAGCTGATTGATAACAATATTTTGCGGGCACTGCAGATAAGTGTGCTAAAAGTAAAAAAAACAATCCCAGTATGTAGAAGAGTATAAACCTGCATAAGAATTGATGCTGCAATTTGAGGACTGATTCCAAGCTGAAAAAGTGATAGCTTAAGTTCTGGAGTTAAATCAACCAGTTCATCTGTAAAGCACAGCTAACCAAAATCAATAAGAATACCACAGAGACTGATACAGGAAAGCAAAGCCCAACTCTTAACTTTATGAATAACTTGCAATCAACAGAAGAATGTAACTTTTATGTAAAGAAAAATCAGAAAAGATGACCATTATTTGAAGAGGAAAGATATACTTCGTTTCACTACTAACAAAGTACATATACGATCAAGCTTTAAAAAAGATTGATCTTTGACCAATATACTTTAGGGTGAATATCTTCCAACACATTAATCCAGTGTTGTTGATCCAATAATATTATAGATCCCAGGACCCCAGAGAATGCCAAAGCGAGAATCAAATAGGAGCAAGTTCAGCACTAGGTTTTGCAGTACATCGACAGCAACTGAATTAATGGTAATAATAACTTTAAGAAAGTAGCATTCGTGATAGTTAGTTGATAAAGTATGAGTACAAGCTTGACAAACTATTCTGGAAATGCTTCAATGTTATCTCAAAACCATTAAGCACAGCTTTCAACTAAAAAGTTTATTTTGGTGAACTGATACAGCACAAAAATCTCTTCTCTGCCATGATCAATTGAAAAAAAGTTAATGACTTTGGTGGAAAAACATAGAAATTCCTTCTATCCATGAGCAATTGAAAAGATGATTGAACGGCTTTAATAAATTGTCCCTCTCAAGAACTAAAACTTGTGATTCATATAGTGAGGCAAGAAAGCAAACATCTCTTGTGTAACCGAACTTTTTCTTCGTCTATCAAAGCAGCAAATTACACTTCCTACATTACATCCATTCTTGGAGCAAATACGGCTCTAAACACCAACACCTAACAAACATATACCACATTTCAAACAAAACAACAAATACTCAGTTACTCACCCACAGAACCCGAAACGAAACTGAGATAATTAGCTGGCATGAGCCTCCTATCGAACCCCGGCAAAGGAATAAAGTAGCCAAGCCTACTTATCAAAATCAACACAGCAGTGACAGACAACCTCCTCCTTATCTCACTCTTAAAAAACGATTCCGCAGCATTATTAATAATCGAACCAATCCGCACCAAATTCAAAAACCTATTCCTAAATCCCACAGGCACCGGTTCACCCACACCCGAATCCCCAACCCCTTCCAAACCACTCTCTCCGGCAAAACCATCCACGCCCATGGATTCCGCATATGCAGCGGCCTTAACAGTAAACAATCCCTTTCTAAAAGCCCTAACATTGGGGGAACAGAAATGGAGCCCTGTGGCAGCGTTTCTAGATGAAATGCTCCAGGTTTTACTTAATTCTGGAGGTAATGTCTTGAATGATACTCTATTCCGTGAAAAACATGCATTGGAGGTTTTGACAGTACGGGATGAATGTGAACCTGTTTATGAGTGAAAAAAATCAGTTCAGAACCAGCTGATAAAATATTTGATAAAGTGGTAGAAGAACAAGGATAGAGAGTGACCTTGGATGCATGTGTTGAATTGAGGTCCGAGGAGAGCTGCTTCCATTGAAGAGCTGCTGAAGAGAAAGGTAGAGCAGCGGCAAAATTTCATCTGCAGAAGCAAGAGCCTACTAGTTCTACTATTTTGGTTGTAGACGAAGCCTTTTATGAAGATAATTGCATTTTAACACCCAAAGTTCTCGATACTTTCACATTTCCGCATCCAGCTTTCAGAATTTGCAGATACAGTCCATCATCAATGATGTTATAACTTATACGAGCCGAGCTGACATTCGAAGTATCGAATTTAATCACAACTTATTAAAGAAAACGAGGAAAAAAATTAAGGTTCGAGGTCAAGTCGAGTCGTAATATTTATACTTGGACTTGTCTTGTTTTACTTGGACATAAAGTTTTTTTTTTTTTTTTTGGAAAAATGTGAAAATATGAAATAATTATGAAGTTAAGATTAAGGGTTTAAAATTACACATTACAAATTAACATATTAACTGATAAGTTATTAACGGCTCATAAAAGGCATACATAAATAGTCAACATGGATCGATTGGTTTGAAAATGTAAGTGTAGTATGAAAGACATGGAGGTTTGTCAAGCCTGACGAGCCTCTTGAATATTTATCTATACCCGGCTCGTTAATATAAATTTAGGCTCATCGAGTGAGTTGAGCTCGAACCATGATGAGTGACGAGCCAAGCCGAATCAAGCACTCGATAAAAGTCTACTCACATAACAGTACTAACTACTATAAGTGATTTGTTAAGTTACTTCAAATAACTAGTTCAAAAAGGGCAAATAAACTACTCATCTATTTTTTCATTGTTTTACGTTTACTTTTGAAATGGTGTTTTTATCTTTTAAAATGTTTGCATAATAAGTGTGGTATTTGATTTAGTGGCAGGATCTATTGTAAAAATGTGAGATAAAAATTTACTAAAAAAGAAAACGCGAACAATTTAAATAAACTATTAAAAAGGTAATATGTAAACAATTTAAAATACAGATAATTATTTGTTTTGATTTTACAATCTATAATCTATAGTATTTATCATTTATCAAATCAAATAGTTGATCAACTCTAATAATCATCTTTCATAATATTCTCTCTCTCTAATCAGCTACCCAGTACCAATTTGAGACCAGAAAAAACAAAAGCTTGTAAGTAAAAAGTTCACATTAAAAGGTAGCATCCACCATTACATTTCATGTGTGAGGTAAATTGGGTAGCTCACGAGATATGTGTACACTATATCACACATTCACACTATCTATGCATTTAGGATGATGCACATTCCATGCATTCCCTTGAACATGAAAATCACCCCACTTAGCAACTCCCACTCCCCTTGTATAAATTCCTCTCAACTCTAACCCAAAATACACAAACAATTCACTCATCACTTGCTAGCTAGCTAAACAACCATGTCCACCACATACTTCCTAGTGTTTCTCCTCGGCCTACTCCTCCTGTCCGCCACCGCCGAGCAAGGCCCCGGCATCCCCACCGAGCGTGCGAGGCCCTTGGGACGCCTCCACTCCAAAGGCTGGCCGTCCAAACTGCCAAAGCACCTAACCGAGTCAATGCCGAAGCCAAGTGAAGGTCTATCCATGCAAAAAGAAGTGTTGCTCAACAATTACAAGGCTGGTGTAATGCCAAATTCCATCGGATCGAAAGCTACCATAAAAAACATAGATGGACATAAGTCGATCAAGCAAGCGAAAATGTCCGGGAAAATCGCTCACAACTCATGGGAGAAAGGTGCAGCCAAGCACAAGGCTAAGGCTAAAACACTATCAACAGGGTTTGATAAATCGGAAGGTAAAAACTGAAATACAAAAAAGAGAGTGTATGCATGGAAAGGAATAATGAGCCTTTGATTGTTGTTCAATAATGTATCTCCTATGGACTATTGTAAGTCTGTAATTGGAGATTTTCATCAGTGTGACATGTTGCTAAAAATTTACTAATGGTATAATTCTTTTCCCCAATTACTGATTTGCATTACATCCAAATCGACAATCATATACGTACTACGTAGTAGTTCGTAGACAAGATGCATTGATGCAATACAGTTACACCGAGCATGCTGGATTAAAGTAAAATCCTCTCACAGGACACATGCTAGTATCTCTTAATATAGATATATTTATGCTTATGTCTAGCATCTTTTATTCGATCCTGGGGACAGTGTGACCCCCTCACTGTACACGCCCGGCCCACGTGCTACAGTGAGTGGCATCCCCAGGATCGACAGAACCGTCTAGCATCTCATGAACCGGATACGTGTGGGGACGAAGAATATTAAAAATAGGGGAGATGGGAATGACGAAAATGCCACTGTCAAGCACAATAAATTGGGTCCCTGTCCAAGCAAACCTAGCAAAAATCCCAAATCAAGAATGAGGGTAACAGGTGGGGAGTTCTTTAGGGGTGGTTGCCCCTCTGTTACCCGATGATTTCATTTTCATTTACCAACAGCCCCAGATCAATTCACACTCTAACTGAAGTTGAATCAAACTTGATGACTTCAGTTCAGTGCGTGGGAAATTGGCAATAGCTTAGCTGTGAGCGAACGGTAACGACCTTCATTTTTATAAGTTGGGGTCGTTGCGTCAGTCGGACACGCAAGTTCTTGAATCTTGATCTCTGCAAGCAAATATATATATATATACACATACACTACTCCTCTGGTTTTTTCTTAGGAAAATCTACCCCTTTCATGAGACTTACTCGATGGATAATATCGTTTAAAAAAAAAAAAAAAAAAAGGTTGGGTTTGAAGGCTGTGATGATGATGGATTCGATTTGGGTCGGGTATGGAGAATCAGATCCGTATCTTGGCGGGGCAAACCCAGATGGCAATTGGCATTTTTGCAACTGGGTTTTGCAGCCATGGCGGTGAATAGATCTCTTTGCCTGTTTATGTTTCAGATCTGAGCCTCATATTTTGTTTCTTTTACATTTTGTTTTCTGGTTTTAATTCTTTTTCTTTTTCTTTTACATTTTCTCCTTCAACTACGAGAAACAAATTTAGTGGGTCTTGAATGTTGTTAGATTAAAGTTCAAATGAGTAAAAGGTAAGGCTCAAGCTCGAGCAATATTTTTTGTATTCGAGTTCAACTCATGTTGGAGTGTAACTTGTGATAAAAATGAAAAATATAGATAAAAGAGTTTAGTATCCGATGACTATCGGGCTTAAAAGAATGTCTAAATGTTTCGTATATCATGAGTTTATCAAGAGTATCACCGAGTCGGACACATTAGTAAAGTAATTTAAAGCAAGATTTGAAATTCTTATCGAACGAGTTGAGTAGTACTTAGTACTTCGTATTTGTTAAACTCGATTAATGTAACAATACTAATTTCTTAAATATTGTTTCTTAATTTTGTGCTTTTAATGAGGATATTTGACAAAAACTTATTATAAGCAAGAGGAAATGGTAAATTTAAACTTTTGTAAATAATTGAAAAACCGAAGAGGGTAATTTTGATAATGGATTTGATTTCACAAAAATGAAATCAGAAAAAAAATGAAAGTGTGTGTGGCTGCTGGGATTCGAGCCCAGGTCTCCACGGCCACAACGTGGAATTCTTACCACTAAACTACAGCCACTTTGATGTTATCAAATTGATTGTAAATACTTTATTCTAATAAATACTGTACTTGATAAGTTGATAACCAAGTGAAATACTATTAAGCAACCATAGTAAATACTACTCCATTTTAACCCAGAACATTTTAGAGTTACTACTTTATAGTAGAACTTTTGTCCTAAAATAAGTCCAATCCAATGAAAATAATAGAGCTTGAGATTGAGAAGATTGAATGGACACAATTGTATATTTACATAGATATAAAAATAGAGTACATGAGCCACATATAACTCACACCCTATCTATCTTCACAACAACATGAAAAAGACAAGTTAACACCATAACTCAAAGAACTTGATCAAAAATTTACCGGGAAAACTAACGGCAAACAGTTAACTAGACATTCAAAAAGCCAACCAATTACAACTTCAACTTCATTATCCCAAAACACTTCACACAATGGCAACTACAGTTGCTTGTTCCTCATCTTCTCTCCTCTTCTCATCCATCTCTTCTTCATCATCGTCGTCTCTCTCGCCTCTCGCGCGCATTTCTTTCTCCAACTCCTCCCACAAGTACCTCTCCTCGTCATTCTCCATTTCGCCGTCTTTTCTCGCCGTTGAAAAGATCAGTGCTAGGAGGGCTGGTCCAGCTCAGTTTGCTTCTTTCAATGTCAAAGCAGAGAAGAAAGATGTGCTCATTGTCAACACAAACAGCGGTGGCCATGCGGTTATTGGTTTCTACTTTGCTAAGGAGCTTCTTGCTGCTGGACACGGTATTACGATCTTGACTGTTGGTGATGAGGGGTCTGACAAGATGAAGAAGCCTCCGTTCAGCAGATTCTCAGTTAAGACATGTTTGCAAGTTATTGTGTTTGTGTAGGGATTAAACGGAGTAGAATCTGCTAAAAGCAATCTGGTAGATGTTTGAAAAAGTGTTATTCACTTGTAGTTGTTAGAATCTATGCATAATTGATCTGAAGAATGAAAATGTTGAAAATATGGTTGTTAATGTTGAAAATGTCGAAAATATTGAAAATGCAGGAGATAGTGAGTGCTGGTGGCAAAACAGTTTGGGGCGAGCCGGCAGATATTGGGAAGGTTCTCGAAGGTGCTGCATTCGACGTGGTGCTCGATAACAATGGCAAGGATTT
>JAQRGC011845073.1:0-10442 GCA_028659135.1 Plantago lanceolata
GGTGTGAAGAAGAAACCAAATCTATCGATTGGTATGTCGATAACCCGAATGACACGTATGCCGTGTATAGCAAATGCCTTAAAACAGGCAGTGGTAGCCAAAATTGTGAAAATGCAAAGCGAGGGGCAAAGATATTATCATTTTCCCACGACCCCGAAGTTAAAAAGCGTTTTCAAGAGTTTTTCCCTGAGGCGCCCATTCCAACATTTAAATAATTCATCTAACCGCCTTTCCATGAAAGGCAGTTAATGAGAGTAGGGGGATGAATGTCCGGTTTTTTCGTTAAATTCAATACCACCATTATGGACGCCATTAATCAGCTCGGGGCGACCTATCAAGCGCAATACGCTAACGGAATAATGAGTGTGATGCTGGGGAGCATCACCTTGTATGTTCTCTGGTTTGGCTACTCGACTGTCGCAGGGAAACAGCCCTCACCAGTGTCGGATTTAGTGTGGGATCTGGCGCGGTTTACCCTGATTATCACCTTTATCACTAATGCAGGGGGGTACTTAACCGCCCTTTCTGCGGCGTTAGAGGGGATAAAAGCGGGCTTTTCTGGCCATACCTCGGTTTGGGCGACCTTAGATAGACTCTGGGAAAGTACCCAGAAGTTGGGTGACTTAATCTATTCGCAAGACCGATCAACCTACGTGAAAATTGAAGGGGGGCTTGGGTTAACTCTGGTTTGGGCGGGGTCAATTGTTTTAATGCTCATTTCTTCAATCGTTTTTTTAACGGCGGATTTGACCATGAAATTTATGCTTATTACTGCCCCTCTCTTTTTATTCTGCCTGATGTTTGGTTTCCTGCGCCCGATGTTCAATAACTGGCTGACCCTGATTTTCTCCAGTATTTTGACGGTGTTATTCGCGTCATTAGTGATTAATCTGGCGGTCAATTTTCAAGGTGACATTTTGGCGCAGTTAGAATCGCAGATTAATGACAAGAATATTGTCACGATGGCCGCAATGGGCGGTGTCGTGGGGGTTCTCGCCGCGATATTGGTGACAGTCGCCGCAAGTTTTGCCGCAAAACTTGCCGGTGCTGGGGCAGAAGGTGCCATTCAAGGTTTGGGGATGGCAGGCGTGAATTTTGCGGCTAAAAAATCACGCTCACCGTCAAGGAAAGTTGCAAACGGGAATAGTCCAGCGACCCCCGCAACACCCCGCACGGCAGCGATACCCCCGACACCGAATCAAAATCAGGCGAAAGCGAAAGCCGCCGTTGAGAGAATGAAAGCCCTACACTAACCAATCGTCGTTGCTCCCTTCTTCGCGCATTACTTCTTAACTATTTCAGGAATCTAAAAAATGAACCGCTTCATCATCTTTATGATGGTGTGCATCCTTGCGGGCTGCGCACAGAAAAATCATTTCCCGCCGGACGTGTCCGGCAGCCTACAACCGGTTAATTCCTCGTCAATTATGCAGGAGTTGGATCATGTCTGAGTTACAAAAAATCCTCAACACCTCGCAGTCGTTCGAGGCTGTAATGCTAACCCGCGACAGACGAGAAAAAAAAATTGCCATCGCTATCGCGACCGTTGCGACCGTGTTTGCTTTGCTTTGCCTCGTTGCGTTCATTGTCCTACTGCCGCTCAAACACACCGAGGTTGAATTGTATACCGTTGATAGCCACAGCGGGCGGGCGGAATACGTCACCCGCGTAAAAGAAAACGCGATAACGTCCGAGGAAGCGCTAGCGAAAGCCTTTGCGGCCAACTATACCAAGCTGCGCGAGGGGTATAACTATTTTTCCCTACAAAACGATTACGATACGGTGCAGCTCTTTAACAGTGCGCAAGTCAACGCCAGTTATCTGGCCTTGTTTGCCGGACAAGATGCGCCCGATAAGGTGTATCAGAATGCGCAGAATGTCGTCGATATTGAGGTTATTTCTAACCTTATAAGCCCTGCAACCGCGCCGGATATGCTTGCCACACTTCGAATTAAACGCACTATCCGACACGTTGTTGACGGTGCGACCCGTGTCGAGTTTTGGGTTGTGCGCCTGACCTACCACTATGAACCACAGAAAGCACTGACCGAGGCACAGCGAGAAAGTAATCCACTGGGCTTTATCGTGACCAGTTACCAACGTGACAAAGAACTGAGGAAGGAATAATGCGCATTTTAATTATCACGCTGCTGCTCTGCACCTCGGCGTGGGGGGCTGCAATTCCAGAGGGTAGCCGGTACGACAGCCGAATCCAGCAAGTCGCCTACAATGTACAAAATAGCACAGTGATTAACACGCGAGCCGGCTATGTAACTACCCTTGTTTTTGCCGATGATGAAGCCGTGATAAGTACTGAAGTCGGTTTTATTAAAGGCTGGTCAATCACAAAGGAGGCGAATCGGGTTTATATTCGCCCCGCCCCCATCACGCAGCCGGTGACCGATACCGATGGAACCACCGTTCAACAGGCTTTTTTACCGGAATCAAAAGACTGGAAAACAAACCTGTTTGTTACGACAACCGCCCATGTTTACAGCCTCGAACTGAACGTACTTGATGAAGGAACAAAAGAAAAAAACTTAGCCTTTGTGGTGACATGGAACTATCCCGATGCCACTCGCAAGGCCAGTCTCACTGCTGCTAAGGCTAAACAAAAGGAAATCACCGAAGCCCAAGAGAAAAACCGCATTGCGACCGCTTTTAATGCGGCCGCAACGCCTCGCAACTGGAATTATGCGCAGCGCGTGAAGGCGGGCAGTGAGACGGTTATTCCCGATTTTGCCTATGATGATGGCCGCTTTACTTACCTCGGGTTTTCGCCGCTTAAAAAAATTCCGAGTCCTTTCCTGCTCGTCAACGGCAAAGAACAAACAACCAGCCCCACCTTCACACAGCAAGGTAATTATCGGGTGATGGTCATTCATTCGCTGTCGAAAAAGCTGGTATTACGCTACGGCGACGCCGTGGTTGGTATTGTGAATCAGGGGCTAGGTCTCGCGACCGTCAGTGACGGCCGCACGGTGTCGCCGGCGGTTGATTTGGAGGAAAAACCATGACCGACACACCACTGCAAGAAAAAACGGCGGCTGAGTTGGAAGCGGAAGCACGGGAACGGGCGCAAGCACAGCGTCAGGCCGATGCGCCAATAGCCGGCATTAAAACCGGCCAGCCCGAAGTTACCCAGCTACAAAAGCGCGGTAAAAACCGTTTGATGATGCTGGGTATAGTCCTTTTGGCGGCGCTAATTATCGTTGCGTGGATGGGGGACTGGGCTTATCGCGAGTTTATGAGTCAGCCCGCCGCCAACGCGGAACAAGTAAAGCCCGCGGCCGATGAGGTAAGTTACGGCCGGAAACGTCAGGGGATGGGGAGAGCGGAAAATCCGCTCGGGTTACAAGATACGGCGGCAACCAATACGCCTACTGCCCCCCTTGCCCCTGCGCCTGCCCCGCCGATGGCATTTAACAAGTCAGCGGCATTGGCGATGATGGAGAGTGCGCAAAACCGCAGCAACACGGCGTTAGCATCCCGTACCGCTGAACGCCGCGAGACGGTGACAGCTTCCCCCTCTGCTGGGGAGGTCGCCACTGCTACCGCATCGACGGGGGTTGCAACGGTGACGGGGGTACAACGGTTACAACTCAACCCTGATTTGTTTATTCCGGTCGATACCTATATCCCTTGTACGCTGCAAACCCGCTTTATCTCTGACGTTGCGGGACGTATCTCTTGCCTGATATCCGAGGACGTTTACAGCGAAAGCACCCATGTGAAATTAATTCCGGCCGGTACTCGCGCCCGTGGTGTTTACAAGACCGGTACGCTCAATCATGGCCAATCGCGAATGTTCGTCATGTGGACAGAGCTAAGGACACCGGACAGGTTAAAAATTCCACTGGTTGACGCCCAAGTTGTCGGCCAACTTGGGGAGGCGGGCATTGATGGTTGGGTAGATACCCATTTTTGGGAACGTTTTGGCAATGCGATGATGCTCAGTACCGTGCAGGACGTTGCAGCCGCTGCGGCAAACTCGGCGCCGTCGAAAAACCGCAACACGGACTACACGGAAAACTCCCGCGCAGCGGCCGCCGAAATGGCAAAAACCGCACTGGATAACAGCATCAATATCCCGCCAACCATTTACAAAAATCAGGGGGATATCATCGGCATCATGACCGGCTCAGATATCGATTTTTCCGGCGTCTATCGCCTTAAACTGAAATAAGGGGGCATAATGGCCGTCAGTAATATTTCACTCAATCAACATAAAAAGCAGATGTTCGGCGATTTTCTCGCGCTGGACGGTTTAACCGAAATTGCGGTTAATCGCCCTGATGAACTTTTTACCAAAATTTGCGGCGTATGGGAAAAACACCCAGTTTCCCTCACGTTGTCACAGTGTCAGACCTTTGCCACAGCATTGGCTAACTATCAGGGCGATCACATCGATGACACGTCGCCGGTGCTGTCTGCGACGCTCGAATCCGGCGAACGGTGCCAAATCGTAATGCCGCCCGCTTGTGAGCGTGAAACGGTATCTATTACCATCCGTAAGCCTTCCCAAGTGCAAATTTCCCACCAGTCTTATATCGACGCCGGTTTTTACGACCGCGTGACGGGCAAAGAGAAAAACCCCAGCCATGACGAGACGCTTTTAGGGTTATATCACGCGGGTAACATCCCCGCTTTTATGGAGAAATGCGTCGAATATGGCAAAACCATTCTCATTGTAGGCGGCACAGGGTCAGGGAAAACGACGTACCTTAAGACAATGATAGGTTTCATTCCTAAAAACTTGCGGTTGGTGACTATCGAAGATAACCCTGAAACGCGCTTTTACGGTCATGAGAACTACGTGCATCTTTTTTATCCCGCCGATGCGGGAGAAAAGGCCATTGTCACCCCCGCAAGCCTAGTTCGGGCTAACTACCGCATGAATCCTGACCGAATTTTACTGGCCGAGGTGCGCGGCGGTGAAGCGTGGGATTGTTTGAAGATTATTGGCTCAGGTCATGAGGGGCTAATCACTTCGCTACATGCCGGCAGCCCTGTCGAGGCCATTAATGGCCTGACTGAACGCTGCTATCAAAACCCCGAATGCCATCAAATGCCCTATTCGGTACTGCTGCGAAAGGTGTTGAACTGCATTGATGTTATCGCAAGCATTGACGTGAGCGGCAATGTTCGCCGCATGGGGGATATTTACTTTAAGCCGGTGCATCGCGCCGGCATGATGGAGAATTTCAGAAATGAAACCTGTTAAATGCGTTATAGGGGCACTGTTAGTTATTTCTGGCTGTTCCTCCCCGCCCGAACCGCCGGCGGTCAAATGGGATAAGCCCCTATCCCCGACTAATAGCCAATTGCCTTTATGGCAGAAAAATCACGTTGTTACGCCGTCGTCGGTGATATCAGGGCACTGGATGCGAGTGATTACCGACTTTCATGTCGGGCAGATTTGGCCGCCAGATAGTTGGTATGCCGTTGTGCATTCCACACAGATTGCTGTTGCAGCACCGGATGGAACCACGTTTTTTACCGCTAAAAACTGGCTGAGGCAACACGGTGCGACAGGGTTAATTACCTACCGTCCAAAAATTCCCTGCCTTACCTGCAACACAACTGACCTGTATTTTTACCGCTAACGGCGGTAAGCATCGAAACCCCGCTAAGGAAAAAAACGTGATGAAAAAAACCGTACTCGCGGCGGCGCTGCTGTTTCTGGCCGCCGGCTTTTCTACACCTTCATTGGCTTCTGACCCGTGCGAAGTAGTTTTGTGCATGTTTGGCAAAGTCACGGGTAACAGTGGCGGCAATGCCTGCCGCCGCGCCGAAAAATCTTTTTTCAGCCTTAATGCTTTTAAAAAGAAAGGGCGATTTGACCCATCGAAAACTGCAACTATGCGAAAAACACTATTGGGGGAATGCAAAGCCGCAGACCCCGCCGCGATAGCTAAAATCATTAGCCAATTTGGCCGAATTAGGGGGTAATTATGAGACTTTTTATCGCTGAAAAAAAAGGGCTTGGCGAAGTGATAGCCCTTGCCCTAGGTAACGGTGTAAACCGTGGCGGTTATATCGAATGTGGCGGTGACGTGGTGACATGGGGGTCGGGTCATTTGTTGGAGTTGGTTAAACCTGAGAGTCACAATCCCGCTTATGAAAAATGGAATGCGGCCGATTTACCCCTTAAACTCCGGCCGCACCGCTACCAACCGATTGAACGTACCGCCGCCCAATTTAAAACGGTGGCACAGCTTATTGAAAAGGCGAGTGTCATTGTTCACGCAGGCGATCCCGATGCCGAAGGTCAACTGTTAATTGACGAGATTTTAACGTACACCGGTACAAAAAAACCGGTGAAGCGCGTCCTGATTAATGACTTGAACACAGAGAAAGCGCGACAGGCATTGATGCAGTTACGCGACAACCGCGAGTTTTACGGGTTATCGCAAAGTGCCTTAGCGCGAAGCGTTGGCGATCAGCTTTTTGGTTTTAATATGACACGAGGCTATACCCTTGCCGCTCGTAAAAAAGGCGGTAAAGCAGTGTTATCAGTGGGTCGGGTACAAACACCAATATTGGGGCTTATCGTTCGCCGCTATGAAGCGTTTAAAAATCATGTGGGTCATTTGTACTTCCCGATAACCGGCAATGTATTGATGAACGGCAATCTCATTCCTGCACGGTTTGAGGTACCTGATACCGCACCGATGGACGACAAAAGGCGTATTATCGACGATTGTTATGCAAGCGATATCGCCAGTGTCACACAGGGCAAGGTGGCGACGGTGACGCAAGCACAGACTGAACCGAAAACCGCACCGGCACCTTTGCCCTTTTCGCTGCTTGATTTGCAGGTTTACATGAGCCGCACACACGGTTTATCTGCTGACAAAACGCTAGCGGTGACGCAATCGCTTCGCGATAACTTCAAGGCTATCACCTACAACCGCTCCGATTGTCGCTATCTAACGACCGAGCAGTTTAATGATGCCCCGCAAACTATTGAGGCGGTGAGTAACGCATTAATCGGGGAATTTCCCACGCCGATATTAAGCAATCTCGACAGTACCCGAAAAAGCCGCGCATTTAATGAGGGTAAAGTCGGCGCCCATACGGCCATTATCCCGACCAGTACCGCGCCGGATATAGCGAAAATGAGTAAGGACGAATTCGCGGTATATCGGGCGATAGCTACGCAGTATTTGGTTCAATTTTTACCTGAAAAAACCTATCAAGCGGTCAATGTTCGGTTTTGTGTTGAGGGCAATACCTTTACCGCCAGTGCTAGAAAAACAACGGGCGCGGGCTGGACAGCGCTTTTACAGGAAAGCGCTAACGATGCAGACAACGACGGCGAACAAGAGTTGGATAAAGAAAATAATGATGGATTATTTAACGCACTAACATCTTTGAGTGTAAACGATAGCGGAACGTGTAAAACGGTCATCGTCAAAACAGAGAAAACCAACCCCCAACCCCTGTATACCGAAGATACATTGTTACGTGATTTACAACGTGTCGCAAAATATGTGAAAGACCCGCGCATTAAAGCGTTGTTGGTCAATCGAGACAAAGATACTGACGGGGAAAATGGTGGGATTGGCACACCGGCAACCCGCGCTGAAATGCTAAAAACCCTCCTTAACCGCAACTTTTACACCGTGGAAAAAAAGAAACTGATCCCCACGGAATTAGGGATTAGCTTTATTCATTCCCTGCCGGCCATGATTACCGAACCGGACATGACTGCACTTTGGCACGAACAACAACAGATGATTGAAAAAGGAGAAATGACCTGCGAGGAATTTTTAGACGAGTTAGAGCGCTTTATTGCGGTGCAACTCCAGTGCATTGATGTTAGCGCTATCAACGGCACGGCCGCCGATAAAGAAAGTCATAAAAAGCACCAGCTTGACCGATTAAAAACGCCCTGTCCGTCTTGCAGTAACCCGCTAATAGTGACCACAAAAATAGTGCGGTGCCAACAGTGTAACTTTAAAATCTGGACGACAGTAGCAGGGAAAACTCTGACGAAAAACCAAATTGAAACCCTCATTAGCAAAGGAAAAAGCGCCGAGATTAACGGCTTTACTAGCAAAGCAGGCAAGCCGTTTTCGGCGGTTGTCGTGCTAATAGATAAGGCCACTGGCCAGACGGCATTTGAGTTTCTTTCCCGCAAATAACTGCATTACTCAACGACTTAATAGAGGAAAATCTCGCGATGTCAGTGATTAACTATGAGGATATTTATACCTATTTATCCTACAGCCGCAACCTGAATCAATTTATTAAACGGTGTGATATCGCACGATTACTCACCCTAAAAAACAAGATTGATGCGCATATCAAGGCGTGGGAAATTCAGCAGAAAAAAGCCCACGACGAGCGACAACAACGCGAAGAAAAGCGCCGCGAATTATTGTCGTTGATACTCAGCGAAGGTTTTACACCGGACGAATTCATCACGAAAACCGCACAAAAAACGGTTCGACGTAAAATGAAATATCAGTATAACGACGGGGGAAAAATTAAAAAATGGTCTGGTGTGGGTCGAGTGCCGCGACCAATTAGGGAGCAATTAAAATCAGGGTTATCGCTTGAGGATTTTTTAATAAAGGAGGAACCAGATAGTCAGAATAAAAACCCCGCAATTAAATAAAGCGAATTCTTTGAATTTTAATTTAAATACCCCCTACCAAAAATAAACCGCGCCGTTAATCTTTTAATCGTTCAATTTTGAAAAAATTGCTAACGATGATTTTTAACTTAACGTTCAATTCAGAATGAATTGCTAACGGAAAGTGGATTGAGGCAAAGAAATTCAATTTTGAAAAAATTGCTAATTTATTGTCGCCGAAACCACTCACGCGCATTCACCCCAGTGAATCGAGTGAGTTGGGGGAGCCGAATAAATTTTGCCGCCCCAGCGAGCAAAAAGCTATCGCCCACGATAGCGGTTTATTTGGGGGGCTTGCCCCGCAAACCGTCAAAGCTTAGGCGCATTATTCAAGGAACGAGAATAATACGACTTTGCGCGTGACCAACCTCGTTACGAGTAGTGATTTCCAACATTTTGAGGCAGCGACGAAAAAGGGCGGAAAAAATCACTTCGTAAGGGGGTTGGTCACGCGTAGCGTGAACGGTTTGCCGTCGTTGACCTTTGGGGGTTTTGGCGTGGCGTCCAGCCGCGACATTACCCCCTTGTCTCATGCAATAAGGGCGTTCAGCCCGCATGGAATGGGACAGGATTTTGTTAAGGGGACTATAGCCCCCTTAACTCGCCCGTAAACGGGCGGCTCTCTTTTCTTTATAAGCATCGGTTACAGCCATCGGTTACGCACGATAACCGATGGCTGTAACCGATGATCATCACCGATGAAGTAATAACAGGACAATATTATGATGAATAAAATTTCCGGTAAACTGATGCCAATTGTCAATAACGCCACGGCGTTTTTCGGCTATTTGCAACATCATCAACTCCTGCTAGCGTTATTAGCGGGACTAACGCTACCCTTTATTATTACGCTCAAACGGGATGAGCATGAAAAAGCGCCAATGGCGTATCGCGTTATTATTTATTTTTCTCTGTTATGTTTTATTTTTGGCACGTTATCGCCTGCTACTTCGTATTTTTTACGGTTTATCTACCCTGCCAGAATGGAAATAAACACCCCCATCATTTTGTGGGGCATGTTAATAACATTCACAGTGATTGGCGTGGTGTTTAATTATCTTGCACGGCGAACCCTCGCGCCGGAAATAGATAAACTTAAAAGAAAACTGGTTAAAAAAACCAGCCTAGAGCGAAATACACGGACGGATGTTCGCGAAATAAAAGCCTTACTTCCTACGACTGAAAAATATGATCCTGAGCAATTTATTGATTTAAAAAAAGGCGTGTTTATTGGCCTAAATGAAAACCGATTACCACAATACATTCCGCTAACGGATTGGCAAAAACAACATGCGGATGTCATTGGCACCACGGGCGCCGGTAAAGGTGTGGCAACTGGGTTACTTATTTATCAAAGTATTTTAGCCGGTGAAGGTGTTTTTGAAATGGATCCCAAAAATGACGAATGGGCACCGCACTTAATACGAAAAGCCTGTGAAGATGCAGGAAAACCGTTCTATCTAATTGACTTAAATAAACCTGAATACCAGCTAAACCTTATCGATGGCATTACATCGGAACACTTAGAAGAGCTTTTTATTGCCGGATTTAGCCTTGCAGAAAAAGGGGAAGCCGCCGATTTTTATCGCATTGATGATCGCAGAGCAGCCCGCGCAACCGCGCAGTTAATTAATGAAACACCCACAGCGACAATCCGCGATTTATTCAACAGCGATTATGTGCAAAGCATCGCCGAAACGATCAAGGGATTCTTCGGAAAAATCGAAGAATTAGCCTTATTAAATTCCATTAATGCCCCGCACGGGTTGGCATTAAAAACGATTTTTGACGACGGGGG
>JAQRGC011845317.1:0-12782 GCA_028659135.1 Plantago lanceolata
AAGAGGCAAGCCTTTTTTCCCTGTCCTAACCAATTATGCCCTTTAAGAACATTATCTAACATTGGATGTCAGAGAACTCTGAATAACAACGCACTCAGAGAATTCTCAGTGACAAATATAATGTAATCCTAAATTCCTAATCAAACTGTAAACTGAAGTGGAAAAGAACAAAATTAACAATGTATTGTGTATTACGAACCGTATTTCATGCAATAACATTGGATGTCAAACAATGTACTCAGAGAATTCCCAATCACCAATATACTATAATCCTAATTAAACTGTAAAACCCAAGCTGAAAGTAACAAAATTACCAATGTACTCATGTATTAAAAAAAAAAAGCAGTTCATTCTATATTATTCATATGAATTCCTTTTGCAAGGTATGCTTGACGAGAAGGGTACGGAAAATCAGATATAGAGTAAGCCAAGAAGATATTGTATTACCTGCTGAATTTTCAAGTCCTTTTCTACAAGTAGGGAACTTATACTTGCACGTGATGCAGCTGAAGGATTAGGGCTCTGGAGTTCCGCTTCAAGCCTTGCAACTTCCTCTTGCAATTGCTTTACCAATTGCTTCTTTTCGACTATCTAAAATTTTACAATAAAAAATTGGTGTAAGTCAATCCATCAAAGTGCAGATAAATGAGTTTTTAACCCGAATGTCTATACTCAAATCATGCAAATTTAAAACCCGGGCATACTAAGACCTTTAATGCACTAGATTCAATGCTGCAGACAACTTGTGTTTGGTAGTCTTAATTTGAAAAGTATACATTCATATTTAGCAGGAGATCAGCTTAGCTCTTTTGTTCTATTGAAACAGATATGGCCTGTTTTAAAGATTTGAAAGATGAGAAGGTACCTGCCTCGTAAGAAAAATAGAGAAGACAAAACATAACATTCAAGAACCTTAGCAGATTATCAGCTTAAAGATGATATCAGCAAAAGAGAAACCAACATTCAGTTGATACACCAACTCAGTCCAGAAGGTTGTAACTTCTCTACAGTAGTTGAAGTCCATGCTTATAGGAACGAAAAAGAATTTATTTCATGATTCAGTTGATACACCAACTCAGTCCAGAAGGTTGTAACTTCTCTACAGTTGAAGTCCATGCTTATAGGAACGAAAAAGAATTTATTTCATGAATGTGGAAGCTATGTGGAAAAAAACAGGACATTAGATTGAGGTAATTATTGTTTATTTTTTTCTTTCTAGAATATGTGGAAGTTATGTACCAACATGCTTCACCCTTTCAATAAAGCTCAAACTAAAGTAGAATAGAGACCCCCTCCCTATTCTGCTTGTACGAAAACTTTAATCTAGTTTTACTAGATATGCAGTAATGGTCGGATAGCAGTTGAGAACAAAATGTGATTCTACTAGACAAATAGGAATAATTAATATAATGTCTCACATACCATGTTCACTTGCGCACTGGTCGTAACTTCCTTGGCGCTGTTTGCAAATACAAGTGTATTTCTTGATTGGTCTACATGGCTTAAAGCCGGACTCATCGTGCAAATAATTGCTGTTCTTGCATTTCCACCAAGTGACGTCTGCAATATCCTTGTGAGTTTTGAGTCCCTGTAAGGAATATGACCACTCCTTTTGCCACCACTGCAAAAATTAAAGAACAGATCATGTTTATACATCCCCAAGTGCTACAGTCTACAAAGATTTTTAGTAGACAAGAAAAACAGACATCAGGTCACATGATTGCACGTTGTTTTCCATGATAAATATGTATAATTAATTACCTTAGCTTTCTTATCACGGTAGTCAATGTTAGTAAGCTTCTATTTATGTGGCTCCCTTCCTTCAACCTTACACCATCTGTATTTGTCTGTGTCGCACGCTCACTCCCAGCAAGATCCACAAGATTCTGTAATAATTCCAGAAGGATTACTAACATTTACAAAACAAAATAATTGAAATATGAATGACAGTATACGCACCAAACTTGCTAAATAGGATTTCACACACTCCGCATCTTCTCGGAGACTGCTCCCAATAGTCTGATAAGCGGTATAAAAATACAAGTTAAACAACATAGTTACATGTTAGGCAGTTTAGCATATTCATCATCAAATTGTATTGTATATAGAGTGTTGAACATACAAATAAGAGACCCTGAAGTTATTATACATAGTATATACTGGCCTGCTGATACTAAGCAGAAAAGTACTAAAAGAAAAGGAAAAAATATTTTGGCTTACCAGCCTAATTATCTGATGTGACCTTGAACTTTTATCGTTCAAAGAAGTTTCACCAACCTGCCTTTGTGCTGCATGCACATATATTTATAAGATGGCAAACTTAATGGTAGAAAAACTGAAAAAGTGTTAATATACATGTATTCTAAATTCAACATACCTTCACAAATACTTATCAGGTGCCTCAGATGTTGATCATCCTTGACAACCTCTTCAATTAACTTATCTACAATGGTTCCTCTCTGCACACATAAGAATCAGTTTTAAGTCACTATTCAGTCAAAATCATTTTTATTTATTTTTTCATTTTTCAAGCAATTAAGGTCATCACCTCAGGGTCATCCAACAGGCGAAGAGAGGAAGACTCTCTATTCAAAAGATCAACGACAGTTTCATTATAGATCTCTAAAGCAGAGAACTTAAGCACAAATTCCCTCTCTGGAGTCTGTCAAGAACATATAAGAAAATTACAACTGAACATGAAACATAACATATACAAAAGTGATGTCAAATTCTATAAGAGACTAAGTATCATACTAGGCTGATGTGCTTATAAATGTCTCTGACAGCATGTTCCGTCACGCCCCTCATGGTAAATGTCTTTCCACTGCTTGTCTGCCCATATGCAAAGATTGTGGCTGCAGCACAAAGAACAAGAAATTGTTTTAATAATGCAGCCAAGTTTCTCACAATAATAGGACTGTGTATTCATTAACCAAATCTTGTACTACCATTGATTCCATTCAATGCAGAAAGAGCAACATCCTTGGCACCATCTTCATAAACTTTCCAAGTAGGACAAGATGGATCAAAAACCTTATCTGGCACACACACAAAACGAATTCAGATGCTACATTAGACCACCAATTAGCAGTTGACACATAAATTACGATAAATGCACCAAGAATATGTTATAAATCTGTCACGTAGAGTAGAGTGTACCAAAACTATAGGTTCCAGCAGGGCGATCATGGTATAAGTTCTTGGAAACAATGGTGTGCTCATCAGTGATATCCCACGCAACAAGGTCATAAGCTGCTACTTCCTTCGAACTCAGCGGCCTCATCCGCACAGTAACTAATATATTCTCCTCCCGAGCTCTAGATGGCGTCTTCGGTGTTTGAGCTGGAGTTCTCCTAATCTTGGATATCGGGGTCATCGACCCCCCTATCGTCATCTTCATCGTGAATGATTCTGTCTTCCCCACTATCAAAAGACACGAAAACGTGATCGATTACCGGAATTAAAATAACGAACATAACGGTGCAAGGACTGAGAGTAATTTCCATTCTTCACACTAAGCAAGTGCAATCACCACTCAAACCAACCAGTGAAATGCTAGTACAGAATACACTGATGTATGCAATTATCCCCAAAATAGGGTTCAAGATTCAAGAAACGAGATCGATAAAAACAAGCTTTAGGCCAAAAAAAAAAAAGGGAAAAACACATACACACATGACACAATATACACAATACAACAACCTAATAAAATCTTCTGAAAAAGGAAAGGAAATCGGAATGAAAATCGAGCAATTTAGTAAGTAGAGAAATGTACTCACCTGAAAAAGGAATCTCTGGTTGAGATTTGAGAACAGATAGGAACTGTCGATGATTATTGACAGAGAGGGAAACAGCGATTGATTGGAGTGTTGTACGATCAATCGAGATACGAGTTTCTATATTTGAAATGTTTTGTCAGGTAAGTTGCTGCATTTGAGGAGAATGTGTTTGAATTGTTCTTCCAGGAGAAATTTACAGAGAGAGGAAAAAGGAAAGAGCGCCTGAGGAAGAAGGAGAAGAAGAACAAGGGTTTCTGATTTTGTGTTTCATTTTCTATTTTCTATTTTTATTTTTTGTTTTGTTTTGAAATGGGTGATGATAAATGATAACGGCTAGTACGAGTGGCGTTTTTGTCATTACTGCGTCAGCGTTTCCGAACATTATGCTCGTGAAAGTGTGATCGTGAATCGGGATCCAATTAACACGAATTCACACTGGTAACAAAAATTTGTGAATCTTGAATAAAAAAAAATCGAAATTTTACACTATACAACATTTGTTGATTGGCAATTTGACACTGTTCTGGACTCACACTGTCACACACCCTTTATATATATTTAACTTTAAGTTTTAAATTGTGATGTTCATATAATACGGGTGATTATGTTAGTGTAAATATACCGTACGTATTACTCTAATATTAATAATTTTCTCCCTTAACATGATCTCATTTATATTAATGCCATTCGAATTCAAAACTTTAAATTGAAAAATTTATAGATCAATAATTACTAATTTATTTGCATTTGAACTTGGGTGGAAATGAATTATGAGAAGTAGAGAGAGTGAAAAACGAATAGTGCGACACGGGGTCAGGGGATATAGCCATAGGCGGGAACTTTCAAACAAATAGGGGATAGCCGAAACACTCACACTGGATCACAAAATTACCAATCGAGTAAAAATTAGGGATTACCAATCGATAGTCAAATTAGCTAAACACAATGTAAAGTCACGATAATTTGACAGACGGTTTCTGATTCTATAGAGCAGTTGCCATTTTCCATTTACAGTTACCAATTCATCATCATCATCTTCAACCCCTCTCCCAATTTCTCAACCAGCCATGGATTCCAGAGGAAGAACAACCACCAAGATATGGAGCACAACCCGGAAAACAATCCTCCACCTCGTTCTTCTCATTCCTCTCTCTGCGGTTCTTCTTGCTCTGCTACTAATCAATTTACCACCAGCACACCATCACCGGCCCCCGTTAGCCCCTACGATCGGTTTTCCTCTTCATTCGTTCATCAAGAACGCCTGCCCTGAGACGCTCTACTCATCTCTCTGCCGTTCCACTCTCTCCAACATCACGTTCGCCAGCTTTGTTGAAGTTCTCCAGTTTACGATCAACAGGACCGCGGAAAATGTTACAGGTGCCAGGAATGGGGTGGAGGCTCATTTCAAGAATCAAGATTTGAACTCACTTGAGATGAACGCCTTGGAAGATTGCATGGAGTTGCTTGATCAGACGAAATACGAATTGCAGCAAGTTATCGAGAGTTTGCGTTCAGTTCCACGCCGTATTCCGTATGGTAGCATCAAGACTCTTCTTAGTGCAGCAATGACTAATGAGAATACTTGCATTGACGGGTTTGTTGATTTGGAAGAGTTGAATTTCGATAGTCGGAAGGGTCACAGTCACAGGCAACATCTACAGACACTGTTAACTCCGATTTCTCAGATGATCAGCAATAGTTTGGGCTTGATAAAGTATGCGGAGAGCAATCAGAACCTGGAGGTTGTCGCGAAACCAAGGATGATGATCACCAAAAGGCGAGTAGCTAAGATTCGGAATTCTGGGGAGATTATTCGTGGCAGGCAGAAGGCGATAATGGATCGGAGGCCACATGTTACGGTGTCTTCTACTGCCAGGGGAGGTTACAGGACTATAGGAGAGGCCATTGCAGGGGCACCAAATATGAGCAAGAGCGTATACGTGATCAAAATAATGGCAGGCGTTTATTATGAAAATGTTCTGGTTCCAAGAGAGAAGACCAATATCATATTAATCGGAGATGGCATGAACTCAACGATCATCACTGGTTCCAGGAGCTTCGCAGATGGATTTTCCACTTTCGCGTCAGCAACATTGAGTATGTTTCGACAAAATCCTGATTCTTGTTCAGAAATAAGTGAAAGTAGACTAACTTGTGTTTCATGATGCTTTTCGCAGCTGTAATAGGGGACAGATTCATGGCCACGGACTTGACTATCAGAAACACTGCGGCACCAGAGAAGCACCAAGCAGTGGCCTTAAGAGTGACATCAAATGCCGCCTTCTATCGCTGTGGGATCATATCACACCAGGACACACTGTACGCGCATTCACTGCGCCAATTCTATCAGAACTGCACCATCCAAGGAACGATCGACTTCATCTTTGGAAACGCAGCTGCAGTCTTCCACAACTGCAAGATACTTGTGCGTAAACCTAGTCTGGGCCAGAGGAACATGATTACAGCTCAAGGAAGAGAAGACCCCAATCAGAACACTGGAATTTCCCTGCAAAATTGCACCATAGAAGCTGCACCAGGATTCAACCTGACAGATAGAATGAGATTCGAGACGTATTTGGGCAGGCCATGGAGGAACTACTCTAGAACTGTTGTCATGAACAGTTATCTGGGAGGCCTGATCAACCCACAAGGATGGCGTGAGTGGAATAAGTACAGTAATTTAGATACTGTGGAGTACATCGAGTATAGAAATTTCGGACCTGGTGCAGATACAAGACACAGAATTACATGGCCCGGGTACAGAAAGAACTGCACCAAAGACGTGGCAAAGAAATTCTCAGTTGAAGAGTTCTTGCATGATGCTGATGACTGGCTACAATCTACTGTCTTCCCACTCATAGCTAGAGTAACCTGAGTGTAAATACAAGTAAATGGTGTACATGCATTAGCTTTAAGAATTTTGTGCTTGCTCATAGATGGTTCATCAAGACAAAATTGTATGTAAAATGTTGTATTTTCCTTGCTTGCTGCTTATTCTTTCAACAGCTTAAAACAAGCTAAAAACTCTGTGTATGTTCCAGCATTGTACCGGCTTGCTGAAGCAGCATTATTTGAAAGATAGATGAACATTTTTCCAGCTATTCATTGAGCCAATAGTTAGTAAGTTAAAGATAATTGTAAACTGAATTATTTCTGCAGTATGGATGAATGATTGAATTACAGAATGAAGGAATAGAATGACTGAAAAAGTTAACAGCAAGAGTGATTGTTCTGCTATATTTAGAACTCTGAGTCTCTGATGTTCTAAGTAACTATAATTTCCTAATTCGTGTAGTCGATCGCGACTCTGTAGCGCATTGACCCTGAGCTTCTTGTTTACAACAATGATACAGATACAGGTCCTGAAGGTAATGAATAGACACATTGAGATATATTCAGAACATTAAGGAACTGCAAAATATATCTCTAGTGTTTATTGGTTTGCATGGATTTATTCTTAGATGCTGTCTCTTTTCTGATTCCTGATCTCTCAATATGATGTTTAGAAAGAAGTTGATTAGGATCCTAATACAGATCACCTTGTACACATGACATTATAAAAAACAATGATAAATCACATTTACAGGTTAGTATTAACATAATCATGAGTGACTCGGTGTAGCCCATTGCTAGCTAGAGATGGAGGCAAAGAAATTAAAGACAGAGCACATGACCAAATCCTTTGTAATCCAAAACATATACTCCTATACTATATACTTATGTTATAGCAGATCCACTACTCTTAAATCATTATCAGGGACTCTCAAGTCAAGTCATCACATGTCTATGAACCTAAGCTAGCTAGATGAGTAATTTATAGTACCAATTATACTAGAACCATATGTTTAAATGATCATACAGTCATACTACTAGTAAATACTAATCAATACTACTACTACTAATCATTTTGCAAATCAACAAAGATAATGATGATTATCTTTGATTAATTGGCAGCAAATCCTGTTGATCCTCCTTGTCCACCAAAGAATCATATCTCTTCTACTCTAAAAAACAAACTAATCTAGAAACCATTAATATCACATGTCCACTCATCAGTCACCATATGCTATCCTGCGTGAGTGCATGGTAAATCTTAAACACAAATATCATGGTGTATGCTAAAATATTCCAAATCTCTTGAAAATGTATTGAGAAATCACTACTGTTACAATTGGACCATTCCGAATCTTATTAGGTAGTAGAAAATATTACCCAACCTATATGTCGAATTCACTATTCACCGAATAGTAAGAAGAAAAAATAGACAACCCTTTAACAGTTTCACCTTTAACAAAATGACCGTCACGGAATATGTCGAATTAGTGTACTATGGATGGCCCATGAGGAATCGGTGACAAAATAATCCTATGTTAAAATCATGGCCATGGGAATGTGGGATAGACTTTGAATTATTATTATATCGGACCAATTATTTACTACTAAATGTTAAAAATAAAAAATATATGTATGGGAAAACATGGTTTTATTGTTTTTAAATTGTAAATTAGCTATGATTAATCATGGGCAAAGCTTAACTACTACCTTCAAGGGAGCAGAAGCTGACTCTAATGGAGAATATTTCTTTAACGTTTTCTCAACTACCATTTCCTAATTAAGAATAGTCTCTAGACCATCTCATGCAAGATTTTTACTAGTGGGACGAATATATATATATGTAAATCATTGGAGTTTGAATTTGACCACCTTCTCATTTAGCAACTAATTAAGTTTTTTCAACTTTAAGATGAAACGAATGCGGAATGCAAAACTATTTTAAATACTTTGTACTTCATTAAGCTTTACTGTATGTGTTTAAAAGTTACGAGACTTTCCAAACGTCTCATTCTTTTAAAATTCGAACAGAATCCGAACACGAGCTTGTGTACCGTCCTCTAGAGGGGTTTTAAGGGGAAAAAAAGTACACTAACATAGGTGTCTAGTGAGGAAGAAATTAAGCTAGCATTTAAGAAGAACGTGCTAAGTGGTACATGAATACATATCTACAAATGGTTGAAGGTGAAGATAAAAAAAACTAAGTGGCTATCATGTTTTCCTCTTAATTTGTCCAATTGAATGTCTGGGAAAATGATGTATGAGACAAATTGAACACACAAAGGATAATTCTAGCCCATCCGCCACCAATACTACCCCAAGTGTACATATACCTAAATACTACTATTACTAAGGTATGCACATCCGATTCAAACTTGTTGGTTAATTAGAACTTACTATCAAAACTACTAAATTTCGCACATTTCTACCAGTTCATACTTTTAAAAGAACTGAAATTCTACGCGTATGTAAGCTATACGGACACCAGTTAGGCTTAAGCTTACCAAGTAACAACATTATAAGGATTGTGATGATCATAGTTATACGCAAATGTATCCACGTGGGATAGTATGGGCTCAGCTCGGTCAATATAGAGCACTAGCTAATTTGTGTAGATGAATCGATTTGGTTGTTAGTTAATGGTTACAGTTTTTTGATGTGGTTGAAATGTTCGGAACATGGCAGTGTCCATGTCTAGGTCACATGGCTCTGCTCTAATGGCCGCCATTTCTATATTCTCATCATCACTTTCGTCAAACTGATTTGGACCTCTTAGATCACAACACACACTTTAGGTATTTCAATTCATCGAATCATCCTTTACATTCTAGCTAAGTCTTGTGTACGAATACTATTTTCACAAGCTGTCAATAGCATACACAACACGACTCTTCTTACTTCCAAAATGGTGGATATAACTTATAAGTGTGAGCAAATGCTGCTAAGTAGTACTCCGTTTTCGATCGGCCAACAACGACATCCAGAACAGTAATTTTTTTGTCCAATTCAATGCATGTGCACATTGCGTATCGATACAGAAGGTGCATTAGAATCATAGTTTGTTACGAGTGTGACCACCGTCGCATCTCTGTATCAAGTTATTAAGAAACTCTAGTAAGTGCGAGTACGTAGTAAGTATGAGGTAACGATGTGGATCGGAATTAATATCTCCTGTGCAAATTGATGGATATATAGTTTTATACGTACATATAGCATGCCAGCAAGCTACAGAACAAAAATCACAATACATACATATATATGGATCTGAGACCTGCTGCTTAATTGCTGCCTTGTGCCAAGTTGCCAAATGCCAACTTATGAATTACTATAACTGGAAAGAGACGTGTGCTGAGTGCTGACTATTTGTTGAGTATTAAGCCAAGCGAAGTCACAATCTAGCAAAATCAAGCACGAATTCTGGAATTTCATCGACAGTTCTTGCTTTATGAGTATGTGCCATCGTTATAGTGAAAACCTTGGAGATTGATTTCTCGTGGATGTAGATCTTTTGATCGAGCCACGTAAATCGTTGTGTTCTTCCGTTTTCAATCATTTACATTCAAACTTGAGTTTCTACCATCGTTAGGGTTAAGTGAATTACTTAATCATTGCTCAATTCGATCGTTTCAACTAGTCTCTCTTTAACAGTGTAGATAAAAGTTATCCAACTTACGTGTAAATTTCAAAATCCTACGAAATATAATGTAAAACCCTATAAATAAGGTTTAGTTTTTTTTTTTTTGGAATAAATCGAGCATATATTAAAACGAACTTCAAAAGTCATTATAAAGTTGAGAAACAAATAAATCATGACAAAAAGGGGCAGGCGGGTCGCCCCCTAGTACAGGCGACTCGCCTGGGAAGGAAGAAGGCGAAGCTTCCGCCAGCCTGAAACCTTCAAAAAACAAAAAAAAAAAAAAAAAAAAAAATGAAAAAAAAAAGATGCAAATAGCAACCTGGTTGCAACCACGGGCCTCGTTAAAATCCACCCATAGAAAAACCCAATGGGAAAAACCTACGGATGGGAAAAAGAGTGCTTGAGTGTTAACGTCGCATGAATTTAAATAAAGGTGGATCAAAAGCATCCTTGACCACCTGAACCGCAGAACTATCAAAGTAATGTAGCAAAAAATCAGAGGTATGATGCTTCGAGAGAACATGTGCTACACCCTAGGAAGATCTGCCCAGTATTTCTTCGATGCAACAAGCATTGTAAATTTTGCCATGGCTCTACGCTCCTTTTCCAGAATCACCGAATCTTGAATGCCCCCTGCCGACAAAGGGGAATCCTGAGCTGCAGCAGGGTTAACGGTAGGAGGTGGAGATTGAGAAGTGATCAAACTCAAAGAATCTGCTCCTGAAGAAGCTTCATGAGAGGCATTCCCTAGGTCACGTAACGTTGCGAATTGATTGTTCCTTTCAGTAATAACCGTTGGCAGAACTGGGGTTGCTAAGTTACCATTGTTATTAAGAATCCGGCGAGGGAGACCCTTGTTCTTTTTGGGTGACACAGCCCTGAAACCGTCCTTGTCAAGGTGCCGGCTAGATTCAGCAAGCTGGGGTGGCGCAGTATCCGTAGAGGCCACCACAACTTCCTCCGCATTAACAACTTCCAAAACCTCATGTGGTTGTGAATCTGTTCTAACACTACTTGAGTCATGCTGACCCACGTGCTCAACAGTTGTGGGGGGAACAACGGGTGATAAGTGTACAAGAGTATGAGCCACCGGTTTCACAACAGAGGCATTGATAGTCGAAACTGACTGCCGCTTGCAAGCACTCGTAAGGTGCGCAATAGCAACACACTTCTCACAAAAAGGCGGCCAATCTTCAATACGCATATCCACCTTGATTGCTCCCAATGAAATTTCTAGCATAACAAAAGGGTCAATGTGTAACATGTCGGATTTTACGTGTAAACAATCTATCATGGATTTGAGCCAACTCTATTACCGTGAAACAATTCAATTTCATCCGATCCACAAGGTTCTTAGCCCGTCAACTCACCAACAACTTCTAGCTCCATTTCGACATGTTCATGGAAGCCTAAAACGCATTAACTTTGAGATACATAGATAGATATTGAATAAAAGAATCGGGATCATATCATAGAAGTCCTTCTAACAACGTACACAAGTCCTTTTTTTTCCTTTGAGAAAACGATGGATATTCATTCCATAAATCAACGATCATAAAGTTTCAACAAAATTAAAAGGGAGCTATATAACTAACTATCCATTTATTTTTCCCTCCTCTCTTCAGAATTGTCACCCTCAATCAAATAAATTTAACAAATCCTGATTATATTAGATTTAGGAGAATCATTTATAGAATTGGACTGTTTCAAGTGCCATCACTATCTATTACAATCTGTTGTATTAGGTTTGTAGCTAATTTTCGTATGAATGATGTATATACTATAATACCCATGTATATTTTTATTAAACAAATAAATTCTCATACGACGACAAATTAAAGAGGGAACAAACTTTGGTTGTTGGTGTTTAATCTACTCCAGAATAAAGAGAAGGTACGAACTAAATAAATAAATATTATTGGAAACGAAAAATCCTTTTTTTTCTAGTAATATGGGAATCATAACTCTACGAATTTATATAATAGACTGCAAATCTGATGAGGGTAAAAACTGGCAAGTCGTCTTAGAGCGGAGCCGAGCACTTGGAGCGTGTGATTGTACGATCTCCACGCCTTTGGTACCCTTGTGTCTTTTGGGACGTCTCTCACGTCCTCTTTTACCTAACCTGCAAGATATAGAGGGGTGTGTGTGTGCAAGTGTATTAGAACCGACCTGCCGAAGTCAGGCCGGAGCTTTTGGACTTTAACCTGAGAAAGGGCCGTAGAACCCTTCCTGGAATAATTTCCGATCACTGTGCTAGTATGTGTATGATAGAGAAAAATCAATTACCTGTACTTGTGACTCTGAGGTACTATTTATAGTTGTACTTGATCCTCGGATGATTGCCACCTGTAAGGTCCGGATGTAGCCACGTCAGCCCTAGATTCCTTTTTCAGTTACATGTCGCTTTCAAGGGTAAACCAGTCTTTTCACTTCCACCGCCTCAAAACGTCGCTTTCAAGGGCATTGCCGTACTTTCACTCATCGAATATACCCTTTCCGGAACATACTACTACATTCCTTCACCTAACCCT